>PITA01023693.1:0-27646 GCA_004023965.1 Spilogale gracilis
CCCCCCCCCGGCTTTCCTTGGCTACTGGAGTCCCTTTGCCACCTAGCCTGCAAGCTGGAAGCATTAGCAAATTAACACACCCCACCAGCCGGCCTCAACCCATGACTGCTGGGAGCTGGGGTATTTCTACCCTAGGTCCCTCACTCCTCAGGTGGGTGTGATCTGGACCGGCTCCCGGAGTTCCCGGGAGGCACAAGCCTCGGTGCCCACAACGGTAACTGCTTATTAACACCCTGTATTGGCTGCTTTCCCTTCTCTTTCGCACTCCTCCCTCCCCTGCTGGTGATTCCTGGGATTGTCTTCCAAATGTAAGACTTGCTCTTGTCTCAGGCTCAGCTTCCCGGTAGAGGGGGACCCAAACTAAGGCAGACACAGAGCTCCCTGCCTCAGACACCCTTGCAGAGCTCTTGGGCCCCACTGCGGTGGACTTAAAAAAAGAGAGTCTCTGTTTCCCTATGGCGGTGGCCTTTGAAAAAGTACACGTCACTGCGTTAGCAGAATGTGGTGTGTTAAAAGCAACTTTATGCTAGCATTTTTGGGTGAAAAGAACCAGGAGTTTCTTTATAATTCCAAAGTCAAATTGTGCTTCGACTTTGTAGAAGGGTTATTATGAGCTAGTTTTCTCTTTTGCTCACTTGCTTTATGGAGTGAGGAAATGAATCTGTGCCAGTTGGCAGATAGGCCGGCCCCGAATAGGTTAGGGACAATGACGCTTGAATGGTTTCTGGATTGATACAGTCCCCCTTTTGACTGGTGAGTCTCTTTCTGACTCTTTTCTAACCTTCATGTAGAGGAGAAAGTGGGGAATCACGGGTGTTTCTCCTCCATAGCTGGGGAGGGGGGCAAGAAGCACAGGGTGCAGTGCTCGCTTGGGGACCTGTACACCCCCCCCCCCCCCGCTTACCGCGCAGGGGGCAGTGGCCTGACAGGGAATTCACACTCCTTGGGAACAGCCCTCGGGCCAGGATTAATGGGAGTTGGGGAGTACAAATACCCCAGCTCCCTTGTTCCTGTGATAGAAACCCCACCCCCCAGGTGTGTGTCCCTCATTTCCCGGAGCTCCCCTGAACTTCGGCTCTCGTTGCCACCAGTGGTCATGTGCTTGATGACACCCCTGTACTGGCTGCCTTGCCTCTCCTGTCTCACTTCCCACCCCTCTGCTGGTACTTTCTGCACCTCCCCAGTAAATTCCAGCTGCTCTGAATTTGCTTCTGGAAAACCTAAACTAAAATAAAAAAGTTTCCCAGACAAGTGCCAGGAGTGCTGGGTAGTTTCTGCTTATTCCCCTTTGTCCCTGGGAGCCTGTTTTGTAGGTCACAGTGTCAACTGATGAATGTTGGTGGGTGCAGTTGCGTGCCTCGGGGATGGGGACCAGGCTTTGTGAGACTTGCCCCTGGGACAGCACTGTGAACTGGAAGGACAGCCTAAAGACCGTGTGCCCTCCCTCCATGACTACTTCCTTAATGGCCAGACCTGCTTCTCCTGTCTAAATCCTACCCCTGAGGTGGTTCCCGTGGCCCCCAGCTCATTTGTGGTCTCTGCCCACTGCTGTCTCCAGTCCTATTTATGCTCCAGCAATAGAAGACCACTTGAAGCTTCCCTACACCTCATTTCCCCATCCCTTTCATGCCTGCTGACGTTGATTTAATGTCCTTCCTGCTTATATTGCCCTTCCCTACTTTTCTCTTAGCAGAGTCCTCTTCCTCCTTTAAGATTCAGTCTAAGGGTCACCTCCTCTATGAAGTCTTCCTTGACTTGATTTTCATGCCTCCCCTGGGCCCCCAGCATCTCTGTCTTATAGCCCCTTCACACACTGTACTGAAATCATCAAGGCAGACACCTGCTTCCCCACCAGATGGTGAGCTTTGACAACCCAGGCTGTGTCCTATTCAAAGGGCCTAGCACACTGTAAGTGCTGGACATAGGCTTGGCTCCCCAGAAGCAGACCCTGGGACAGGCATTTCTTTAGAAGTGATTTATTAAGGAACTGCTCCCAGGAGAAAGTGGGCCAGGGAAGGACCCAAGATGTGATTTCAGGCAGAAGTCCATGGAGGAAAGTTTTCTCCCAAATCCCATGGGGAATGCTGGAGCAGAAGTCACATCTCTACAGTTTTCCTGAAAACTGGGCTTTTCCTTTCCTCTACCAGCCAGTCACTGACTGAGGTCCACTCCAGGGAGACATAAACACCTGGGTCCACACACCACATCTCCATGTGTGTGTCCATGTGAAGAGTGATTCCAGGAGCCCAAAGACAGTCTTCTGGATGGTCACAGATGTGGGCCATCAGAGGTGAAGGCCAGAGGTGATCCCCTACACAACTCCAGGTCAGAGTCCTACAGACAAGGTAACAAGGTGAGAGAATTAGGCTGAGCTCCAGGAGTGTCCACTAGAAGGCTCTCACATGTCTCAGGGCTGAGCAGACATGTGGCTGGGTGGGCATACCCCCTGTGTGGCTCTTTGGCACCTCGAAGCCAGCTCATCCTGTGGTCCAGTAGCCCCATCCTCTCCACTTCCCTTCTTCCTGAGCTCTTTGGGAACTTGGCTCTAAGAGGTGCTCTGCCTCCAGGGTCACCTTTGGACTCTACTCCCAGCCTCATAAATTCACCCTACATCAGTTTCCTCAATTCTTTCAATTTTCCTCTCAAATCTTTACCAAAGTCATTCCCTTTTCCCCATTCTCATTATCTTGCTGCTACATCATCAGAGTCTAGAATGATCGTTACTTGTACATAATGAATGAATGAGTGAGTGAATGAATGAATGAGTGATAGCCCAGTCTTCTGAAAGAAGTTCAGTCTCCCTAGTCTGATGTGCTGTTTTTCTAGGAGCTGACCCCACCCCTTTTCTTAGATCTTATGAATTTTTAAATACACATACTACTTAATGGCAACACAAACCACTCATTCTTTTATAACATAACGCACGTTCTGACTATCTCACCTTTGCTGTGCACTTCTTTGCACCTAAAAAGCTCAATTTCTCATCTCTACCTGTAAAAATTCTGCTCATTTTGTAAGGCCCCACTTCCCAATCTTCTTTGAACGTGTGGCATTTAATTTGTTCCTCCCTTGGGGAACTGCTAAACAATAGTTTTAGTATCACCATCTTTTTTTTTTTTTAACAAAACAAAATTTATTTTTTATTTTTATTTATTTTTACTTTAAATTTATTTTATTTTTTCAGTGTTCCAGGATTCATTGCCCATGCCCCACACCCAGTGCTCCATGCAATAGGTGCCCTCAGTACCCACCACCAGGCTCTTCCATCCCCCCACCTCTTCCCTCCAAGTCCCTCAGTTTGTTTCTGTGTCCAAAGTCTCTTATGTTTCATTTCTCTCCCTGAATTACCCTACTTCCCATTTACTTTCCTTCTCCTACTGTTCTCTATATTACCCCTTATGCACCGAAAGTAAATAAAACCATGTGATACTTGACTTTCTCTGCTTGGCTTATTTCACTCAGCATAATCTCTTCCAATCCAGTCCATGTTGCTACAAAAGTTGGATATTCATCCTTTCTGATGGAGGCGTAGTATTCCATTGTATATATTTACCACATCTTCTTTATCCATTCATCTGTTGATGGGCACCTTGGCTCTTTCCAGTTTGGTGAATGTGGCCATTGCCGCTCTGAACATTGCCGTACAAATGGCCCTTCTTTTCACTACATCTGTATCTTTGGGGTAAATACCCAGTAGTGCAATTGCAGGGTCATAGGGTAGCTCTATTTTTAATTTTTTAAGGAATCTCCACACTGTTTTCCAAAGCGACTGCACCAACTTGCATTCCCACCAATAGTGTAAGAGGGTTCCCCTTTCTCCACAGCCTCTCCAACACTTGTTGTTTCCTGACTTGTTAATTTTGGCCATTCTGACTGGTAGTATCACCATCTTTAAAGACAGTGAGTTCCACCATATCAAGAGTTGTAGGTTACACTGTATGTTAACTAACTGGAATTTAAATAAAAACCTAAAAAATGCTTAAAGGAGTTGTATGTATGGTTGGCATTAGATACTCCCCAAATAGTTTGGGTTTCCCTCTCTTGTGGGCACATAGTAAGGCTGTGTTTTTCTACCCCCTTGAACTAAATTGTGACCATGTGACTTGTTTTGGCCAATGAAATGTGAGCAGAGTGACTTGTGTCCCTTCAGGATGGGATCTTTAAGAGCCAGTGCAGCTGTGTCCAACCCCTTCTTCCTGCTTTAACAACTATTGAAGGACAGAGATAGAACCTTCAACAGCCTGGGTCCCCAAGTGAGGACATGGCAGATCGGAGGTCCTAGTATTTCTGCAGCAGATAGATATGATAAGTGAGAAATCAACTTTTATTGTTTCAAGTCTCTGAGATTTAGGGGTTGTTGTTAATAGAGCATAAGCTAACCTCTCAGGGTCTAGCAGATGTCTTCTGAAGAAGAGCCTCAAGTATATATATATTGAATGAGGCAAACTAAGAGACTATATTTCTTGACCAGAGTCACCACCCTTCTGTAGCTGAGATGATGGAATGAGCACATTAAAAGACTGAATTCACACAGATGAAGTTAAGTGAGGCATTGGATAATGTCCATTGCATTTTCATTGCAGATGGCCAATGAAGTAGTTGCAGACTGGAATTGAAAGAATGTCCTCCACATACTATTTTTCTTCCTTGTCTCTCGCCCTTCCTCTTTCCCATTTCGCTCCCTTCCTTTTTCCCTCCCCGCTTTCTTTTTTTTTTTAAAAAACTTAGTTCTTTCTGTTGGTTGAGTGTGAAAATCTTGTATGAGAAACAGGAAGAAACCAGCCACATGATTTTTAATTTTTTAAAGGCATAAATAAAGAACAGAAAACCTTGCCATAAGAAAAATAAATTTGTATTTTGAAAACATTAATCTTTAGGCCAGAAGCGGTGGTTTTGATCAGATCTTCCAGTCCTCAATTTTTCATCCTCTTTATCTCAAATTTTGTCCAAAAAGCAGAAGGGGTAAGTGTTCTAATGACAAAATATATCTAATATTAAATTTTTTGCATCTTGCCCGTCTCATGTTCCAGGGGTTATTTCCTACCATAATGGTACAGGATTTTTGAAATGTCTTTAAAGAAAATTTTTTTCGTCAGTGCCTGCAACAAATGAATCACACAGACAATTTGCTACAATGGGCTTTTCTTTTTGTGCAAAGGCAAGAAATCCTGAGTGAGGAAGCTCAGACTTCACCAGCCTCCTGGTTCTGAAATTACTCATCCAGACATGAAACAAAATTGAAAAATCAGAGAGATCTAGTTTGAAGGAAAAAGAATGGTTGATAGCCTGGGAACCAAGTAAGTACTCATTTTGCTTTGTGCCTTGGATGGAGATGCTTGGATCAAAAGAGGACCTGGAAACGTCAAGAACTTGACAAGCGGGGCTAAAAGATGCAGGCAACGTGTTTATCATACTAAAAGAAAAAAGAAAAAAAAAAGTATATATCCGGAGTGTCAGCAGTGGTTCTCAGCCCAAAGAGCCTCTTGCCATAACAAACTCATTGACAAGAACTGTCATTGACTCTGCTTTATCTTCCGTGTGCTACTACGAGGGCACATTCTAAGTGCATCCTACGTACATTGAGGTTTGCTTCCTGACCTGGGAGATCAATTCTCTGTCAAAGAGAGCTGGCTGATGGATCACCGTGTGGCTGCCACTGCATTGAAAATCACATCAAATACCTTCTCAAACACACTTCTGAACTACATGCTGGATCTCCAAAGAGGAAGATATAGATGAATCCGTGTAGCTCACCAACATGTGTGTTTTACAAAATCGAGTAAATGAGGCTGGTGCTCAGTGGTCTGGGTTGTTTCCCCAGCCAGAGCAGCAGTGTGTCAGAGTTAACTGAACAGATTTTGGAGCCTGGTGGCTGGGCTTGAGCCAGGATCTGTTTGCCTCTTACCAGCTCTGTGACCTTGGGCAAATTATTTAACTTCTCTGTTTCAGTTTTTCTGGCTGCCAAGTAAGGATAATAATATGGTACTTCCTATCCCTCCCTCCCTTGGCAGTATCTTAATCCCTCTCAGGAGCAGACCTGGAGACATGGATTTAAGAGCAAGAAGTTGGGGCGCCTGGGTGGCTCAGTTGGTTAAGCGACTGCCTTCGGCTCAGGTCATGTTCCCGGAGCCCAAGGATTGAGCCCCACATCGGGCTTCCTGCTCGGCGGGAAGTCTGCTTCTCCCTCTCTCAGTCCCTCTGCTTGTGTTCCCTCTCTAACTGTGTTTCTCTCTGTCAAATAAATAAAATCTTTAAAAAAAAAAAAGAAGTTAATTGGGAGGTGAAGGTTGATGAAAAGGAAAGGAAGACAGGAAAGAGAATGGCCAAGAGACAGTGAGTTACTGGGCAAGCCACCACTGCAGGGGACCAGAACTGAATCCTGCTGGGGAGCCCTGGGAGACATGTCTGGATGTGCAGGGTGGCAGACCATTTTAAAGATTAGATTAATTAATTATTATGAAACACTCGGTGAGTTTTCACTGGCACTTCCTCGAAGAGTTTGATTAGTGCTGAAGCTACATGGACTGTTGTTTGGGGCGACTTATTGGAACAGCACAGACCCAATGGAGGAGATAGAGGACACAAGCATTTATTCCTGTGACACTCAGCTGGATGGCAGTCACATCTGTGTCCTCAGTGCTGCACCTGAGAAGTGAAGGAATGAATAGATCAGCAGATTGATCCCACATGTGTCATGTTTGCAGAGTCACCTTCATATTGGCTTCCCCCCACTTAACGTCCACTTAGCTCCTTGAAGCTTATCTTACTCTCTGGAGTCAGAAATAACCCCTCTCCTCTAACTTCTTAGACACTTTGTGTCTCTCTCCAGTGCATCACATTCTGCCCTTGCAAGATGGTAATTTGTGTATGTGTCAGACCTTGTTACCCTTCCCTCAAATGCCTCCAATGGCTTCCAAGTACATTTAGGATACTTTGCATGTTCTGACCCAGCCTATGAGGCTCTGTGTGCTCTAACCCCTGAAACTCTTCCCAGGGATCTTACCCTTTTCTATTCCCCGACTCTTCTCCAGCCACAGTGGTGTCATAGCTGTTCCATGACATGTCATGCCTGGTCCTGCCTCAGGCCCTTGGGACCTGCTCTTCCCTAGGACTTCAGTCTACCTTCTGCCTTCAGGTCACTTGTTCCATTGACTGAGATCACTGCTCAAATGTCATTACCTCAGAAAGTTCTTCCCTGACCAGTATATCTTAAAAAGCATACATACCACCACATTCATCTGCTTTATATTTTTTCCACATCACGCATTTATTTGGTTGTCCTCACTGCCCCTCCACCCACAAAAATGCAGACTCTTTGAGGTCAGGGACTTTGTTATATTTAGTGTGGAATTTTAAGCACCCACAACAGTGATTGGCACTTAATAAGGCACTTGAATGAATGCATATGAATTATTGTCCCATTTTAGACACGGGGTAACTGAATCCTATAGAATTGAAGAGAGTTGTATAATGGAACATAGCTTTTTATCTATATATCGTTGTATCATATCTATTGCAAGCAGACACCTTAATCTTCATAACAGTAAACTTGTTCACATCTAGGAAACTGAGCCACAGAAAAGTTACATAACTTGCCCAAGATCCTACAGCCAGGGAACAGCAGAGCAAGGATTCAAACCAGGTAATCTAGCTCCATGGTTCATGCTCTTCACCACTGTGCTATGCTCTTGGAAACAGACAAGAGGGAGCTCTGTGGGCTGTTGGACCATCAAGGGAATAAACTGAAAGCTTTTTTCAATTGTTCCAATGCTGACTGAAAATTTCCCATATGGGAAACGTTATGGGGTCTCCAACTAACCCCTGGTCAAAAAGTAGGAGTCAGTGTTGGGAGCTACGCTGGAGGTGAGGAAAGCCATCAAGCCCACACAGGCCACATGCTTGAGGAGATAATCTCACACTGTGTCTACAGAGAAACTTGGGGCATGACTTACCATGTCTGTAGAAGTAGATAAGGTCTCTGCTTCCAGAATATTCTGAAATTATTATCCAAATAGACCCATCAGTGGGCTACTATCTCAGCAAGGCATCGTTTCCCTAGCAAACTCCTTGAAGGCAGTACCTCATACAGGGCTACAGGTGTCTGTGAGATGCTCAATAAACACTCAGTGAATGGGAGTGACTTTTTTCCACTCAAAGGCAGACATTTTTTTTAGGGACACACTCATCACCTTCACCTTGACAAGTCTCATGTTGTCCCACTACCAATCTCTCCCCATCCTAATCTACCCCACACCAGTGTCTATTTTCTCAGCTTCAAATATGATCAAAGCTCATAAAATTTCCCTGGACTTATATTGTCTCAGGAAAAATTCTAATGATGTCTGTACTTAAAAAAACAGTCTCATATTGCTATAGAATACAACAGTTGACAGAGGTGCAGAGACTAGCTATAGTATCCCTCTCTATCTTTTCCCTTGGTAATTTTACAGAGTCTGAGAAGAGGAAGGCAATTAGCCAAAGATGCAGTGGGTCGGTGCTGGGAGCAGCCCTGAAGCCCAGTATCTTAACGGCCATTCCAGTGGTCCATCCTCTATGAGCTCAAAAACGTAACTACAGAGTCACAGCGAACTCTCCGAAGGCAGTTGAATTCCCCTCCCCTGTCATGGTAACTGCTTCCATACAGTTTTCTTCTTCTTTGGCCTCTGATCCTTAGGCTAGATAATTAATCAGGCTTTTGAATAATTAAAAGTATTTTAGAATGCCTTTGTATCTGTGAAATTCACTCTGGTAATTACTGCCTTATCAAGAGCCTGATCCTAGACTGGAATACTTATCCAACAGATAGGAAATATTTTCACTTGTGGTTCTGGGATTCAGAAGTTATGGAAGGAGTGCTTGTTATGTGAAACAGTCCCTTTAAAGATGAAGAGTTGGTGCTTTTCAAGAGTTGGTTCTTACATTTCCTAACAGGACACAGCATGTCTCATTCTTTGCCTTCAGAGTCTGCTGTAAGATACGATCATCGGTTAAAATATCAGATTGACTTCTTCAAAATGGATTCTTCACTTGGATCTTGCTGAGCCTGGCTTCCAAATTCAGCATCCACTTTTCAATAAATAAGCTCTTGTGGCAGCAAAGTGAATGACAGTGATTGCTTTTCTTGAGTTACTTACCTGGTCCTTCCTGACCCAGCCAATACCCAGTGCCGAGCCCTAAGGTGCAGGGTTTTGTCCCTGGAGTCCCACCATGTCTTCATCATGGGTTTTTTGAAACTCAGATCCAGGATGCCCAAGGCTGACAACTTCATGCTGGATTCAGGAGGCTTTACAGAAATCTGGAGAACATTGCCAGCAAGTAGATTCAATAGAAGGATCAATTACGGGACCGGGGCTGCTTAAATACTTCATGACCAAGAAAAGGATCAGTTACAGCATCTGGGGAGGGAAGGACCAGTGGGGTGGTATTCATGGGGTTGTACAATGGAGACATTATTTTATAGCAGTTAAGAGCACATGCTCCAGATGTGCCTGGGTGGCTCAGTCAGTTAAGCGTTTGCCTTCGAATCAGTTCATGATCCCAGGGTCCTGGGATTGAGTTCCACATTGGGCTCCCTGCTCAGCGGAGAGCATACTTCTCCCTCACGCTCTGCCTGCCACTCTGCCTACTTGCACGCTTTCTCTCTCTCTGTCAAACAAACAAACAAATAAATAATTAAAAAAAAAACTAGGCTCTAGGTCAGACAAGCTGGGGGTTGTGTTTTCCTGGGCTTCTCTTTCTGCTGGGTTTTCGGTTGGGTTTGGAATGAAGCAAAGAAGCACCCTTCTTGGCTTCAGCTTTCCCTGGGCACATCTGTCCATGCAGTTTCCATGCATTCCGTACTCTGAGGCTTCCAGTACCTTGGTCCCTCCGCCTTAAGGTTGGGAGTAGCTTCTTGCTCTTGTGTATTTCTAAGTTAACTTCCCGTCCCCTTTTGGGCTCTCAGTTCCCGCATCGCCTTTATAACCAATTCCCTAAATTAAATTCCCTCTGTTGTAAATACTTGAAGCAGGTTCTATCTTTCTGATACCACAGTATGACTGGGTAAGCTAGCGCCTGTCCTTTGACTTACATGAATTTGAGACAGGTCTCTGTCCCAACCTCGGGAGACCTGGGCTCACGTGGGCAAAAATAGGTGCAAACACAGCTAGGAGACCCTGAGCGCATACTACGTGCCTGGCACGGTGCTCAGTGCTTGGTATACATTATAGAATCCGTGCACTCGGAATTATAATCTATAGATGAAGGAGTGGAGACACAGACTGTTTAATTTTATTCCCACCTGATTTCTTTCTTTTACATGGAAATCCAGTCAAAACTGGCTGCTGCTTTAAATAAGGAAGAGCTCCTTAGAGGTTTGTCAAGCCTCAGGGCTGGCAGGACAAGAAAGGAGGTGAGGAATGACAAAAGGGAAGTCTAGGTACTCTTTCTTGAAGTGTAAGGGCTCCTCCCAGTCAGAGTGTAACCTGAAGGGAGCTCCAGGTATCTGAGCTGCGGGCATCTCCAGTAACCAATTCAAGTTTTTGCTGCTAATTGCACACACGTTTTGCTAAAGGTAGTTGATAGGAATCATTCAGGTGTCCTTAGAGACCGTGACAACATTCGATATTCATGGCAAATAGATCACTGAGCTTCATAAGAGAATCATTTTAAAACAAAGCTTGGTCAGCTGTTTAATAATTTACTGATAGTGACAGCAGGGAGAATATCTAATAACCAGTGAGATTGGCTTTCAAATAGAAAATAAATTCATGTTCGAAGAGTTACAGGAGAAGGAAGAGGGGAAGGAGAGGGAAGCCTTACCAGCAGTAAGGAAGTATTTAACGTTTGTCAGTTTCTGATTTTTTTTTTTTTTAAATCCTATCAGAGGGAGAAATCTGATAATCAGGAGGTCACAAATTCCATCGTTCATGGGTCCTTAATGTTCTTCTCACAGGAAACAGGAATTAAACAGGTCTGGTCTCTCCAAGCAGAGGTCCTGACCCCACCTGAGCACTGGGGTGAATCTTCCTTTGTTAAAATGGGGGCTGTTTTGGGCTACGTTGTCTCCTGTTATCACTCGTTAGTTCCTCTTGTGGTAGGTAAGGGCTGAAAAATTAAGAAAAACCAAAGGCTTCAGAAAACAAAATCAAGCAAAACTATAACGGCACATTTTCATGCTCTGGGGAGTACCTAGGTGGGAACTTATTGCAAGGATCTGGCTTCTGGGTAAACGGAATTTATTTTTGTTTGCCAGCCAAGCTCTGTTGAAATGCCTGTAAAATGAAAAGGGGCTAGAAATGGTTGGGCTCGGGGTTCCCTGCTCATTCTAACATTCTTGGTTCACGGTTGGAGACACGATTACAGTAATTTTAAGAGGGTCCAGGACAGGTTGAGAGGAAAGCACAGCCTCAGACCAGCATCCATCCTGAACCATCAAACCCATTCTTGCCTTAGCTCCCTCCCCTGTACATGAGAAATAATGAGAACAGTAGCATGGATCCCGTACGGGGGACTTCTAGCCATGGGCCTGGCTCCTGGTAAATGCACCTTCAAACATTTCAGAAAGGCAGAAGCAACACCAGAGTGGAAAAACCTCAAGATTATCCATTGTTAAGCTTCAGAGGCAGACAGTGATGAATGGTATTTTTGGGTAAAGGAGCACCTCTGCCCCCCACCCTTCAGCCACCCTCCCTCCCCCCATGCACCAGGCACACACTGTCCTCAAACCAATTCCTAAATTTGCCACTCTGGAGACAGGCTTCCAGATAAGACAAATGATTTCTGTGTTCCCAGGTGGTATTTTCTATGGTTTTACATTCTAAGATTGTCCCCTCCATTCTTCACATTCATCTCAACAAACTCACCCTCATTCTGCCTTGACTTATTAGCATTTTTTTTTGCTTGTAGAAATAATGATTTATCAACATTTGATTTGATGTGAGAATGGCTTGAATAAATGTGCTCAGTCTGGCCTGTCAAGCCAACAAATAATCTTGGGGCGCTGGGGAGTCTTCTTCTGCTGTGATCCAGCACGGTTCCAAGAGTGGTGAGGGGATTCTGGGGGCTGAAGTTTGTGGCTATCATTTTGGATGAAATCTCTCTCTGTGCAGTAGAGTAAAATATTTCAACGGTTGTCCTTTTCTGAACTTGAAAGCACTAGTGTTTATTCCACGGGAATGGCCGTGAAGTAGCTGGCTGAAAACGTTTTGAGGCTAACACTTAGGCCTCACTGCAGAAGAAGGGGCAGGTTGTGTAAAACTCACAGGGTCTCCGTGGTTACGAGGGGTTGAGTGGAGTGTCAGAGGGAGTGGAGGAAGAGTTTAAGCAGAGGGCAGACCCTGGGTAAGTAGTTAGTCTGCAGACCACTTATTAAAAGGGTTTATGAACATTGTGAGGTGGACAGAAGTTACCTGACTGCCCAATATCCTTCAGCAAAAACACTCCTTCCCCACTCCATTTGGTCTTCATGGGGCTGTCAGTTATGATGACCATCTCCTATATGGAAGGGCAGACAAATGGCTAAGGCTGGCCAGTTACAATACTGCCCTCCCTACCACTTCCCTGGGCAAATCAAGTGTTCCAGGAAATGGATGTGACCCAAATCAGCTAGGGGCCTCACTAGAGTTTGGTAGGAATGCTGCAGAACACTTTTTTTTTTTTTAAATCTTTTTTTCTTTCTTCTTTTTCTTCGTCTTCATCTTTATCTTCATCTTTCCTGAGGGTGCTAAGGCATAAGAGCTATATATGGTGGGCATTGTGCAATTTCCCTGACTACCCACTGAGAGAAGCACCACTGAGAGATGGAGAGACAGAGAGGCAGCTGAACACCTGGATACAGCTGTGCCTGAAGGTGCTTATGGATTGCTCACCTAAATAAGCCACTGGATTCCTTTTTGCACTTAAGCTTGCTTAAGCAGATATGTCATTTGTAAGAAAAAGCATCTTACCTGTAATACAAAGTGTGTTTAGTCTCGGTATTCATCCTCCGAGCCCTTATAGGCGTCAGAGACCCAAAAATGGGCAAGTTGCAGACCTGGCCTCATTCCTAACACTGCATCAGCCTTCCACAAACTTCATGTGCCCAAGAATCCCCTGGTGTGCAAGTTAAAAAATAAAACCCCTCAGCCTCAGCCTCTAGGGATTCTGATTCAGTTGCATGCAAAATAAACGAACACCCCCCACCCTGCGGAGTGGCTCTGGAGTGGGTGTGTCCTGGGGACCCATGTTGAGAGATGTACCATCTACTTACCCACCTCTCATGTGGGATCATCCTCTCCTTCCCTGCAGGGGTTTCCCGAGAGGGGCAAGGCAGTGGGGCATTTTTATAAGGGTGTAAGAATATTAAGGGGATAGAGCTCTGTATCGTCCCCATTCCAGATCCATCCCTCCTCACATTTCTTGCATGATTCATACCTCACCCACCCAGGGGTGGGGAGACTCCAAGGGAGGAGCCCTTGCAATGGTTCTTAGTAGAAGTACCAGGAAGATTTTAAAAATACTATTGCCTTGTTCTGCTCAAATAACACTGGGGCTGAGGGGGGGCCGCAGGTGATGATAACAAACAGAAGGATTGAGAACTATTGCGGCAGAAACCTGTCTGTCTTGTAGAAGCCCAAGAATAACTGGGCTCTGGACTCTCCCCACGAAGGTCCTCCAGCCAACATGCCTTTGACTGGTGAGGCACCCAAAGTCTGGACTCTAGTGGCCAAAGTTCTGTTACCATCAAGGGCCTTGTTTTGGTGGTGAGTGGGAGGTCCACGGTTCCTTCTCCAAATACACTAATAACAAATCAGTGAAAATAAAATACCAAGCCCAGACCATCACAAAACACAATAAACATAAGCAAATAAATAACATTCCCAAGGGAGGTCTATGTAGAGAAACATGAAAGTTTATTAAGAATCAAGGATTCTGATGAACCCAATCATGTAAACCTCAGGTTTGGAGGAAGTTTAAAACATTTCTTTTAAAAAATGAGACATTGTTTTTGTATCATTTCTGTTTCAAAACTCTGGTTGCCGTTATTCTCTCAGAAGTCCTGCACCTGTTGTTTCTGGGACTTGGGCCCCATCTGGAGGACGCTCTGCATGATGAGCGGACAGGCCAGTGAAGCCTGCAGAGCTTTTCTTCTGGATCTTTTCTGCCAGGGACAGGCCTGTGGCGGCTCCGAGCCTGGGCCAGGTGCTTCCAGCAGTCTGACCACAGTGTAGACCCTACTGCTTCCGTGCTGGTCTGGACAGATCACCCTGCGATGACCTTCCATGCGACTTCCCTGTGCACAGTCTGATAAAAAGAAAAAACTGCCAAGCTCTTCCCTCAAGTTTTGGGCTCATCAGTTGTGGAGTGACTGAGTAGTAGAGCTCTAAGTGGTTCCTAGAATCAGGGACAGTTGGGAAATGTCACCTGGACACATCTCATCTTGAGCACCTGTGAGCCTTGCTCAGGCTCTTCTGATGAACGGACTTTCTCCTGCAGACTAATAGATGGCACAGTGAACCTCTATGTCTGAAAGCACTCATCCTGAGCTCCTCTTTTACCCCAGAATGCAAATTTGGCTCTAGTCCTCACCAGCATCGATTGAGCGCTTGCTGTGTGCATGCCAGGGCTTGGCTCTGAGGGTATGGCAGTGTGTAAGACAGTCCTAGGAGCCTCGTTGCTGCCCCCCTCATGGAGAAGGCAGCTCTGCCAATGGCGCTGTGGGAACAGAGTTGACGAATTCTTCCCTGCCCACTACACACCTGCCCAAAGCTGAGTGCTGGGAAGCTGGAGGCCTAGATAGGGAGACAGGAGGATTAGGATTTGGAATTTGGCACTTCAGAGAGAGAACGACACAGGCAAAAGCCCCCTGGAGGCTGGAGTGGAGGGTACATATCACAGAGTTGGGACACAGGGAGCCACTGCTCACAACACCTTGGTTGGCCCTTTTGGTCCATCCCAACCTCTCTAAACGTGCAGACTCATAACTCTGAGCAGTCCCTGTCCCTGCCACCCAGAAGGCCCTTATTTCCTTCTCTACCTGGAGAGGACTCCATGTGGGGCAAGTTTTGGGTGAATTAAAGATGGGGTGGGCTGAGAAAGGAAGGCTGGATCCAGCCAGTGGAAGCTCTTATTGGCCATGTTTAGGATTTTGGACTTTATTCGGAGGGCAATGGGGCATTTGTGAAGCGCATTAAGTTGGTGAGGGGCAAGACGGTGGAGTGACGGTGTTCTTGAACAATGGCTCTGGCTGATTTTTGTTTGGTGAGTTGGAGGGATGAGACGGGCTGTGGGCTGGCTGAAGTTTGAGCCATTCTTGCTGTAGGGGAGAGAAGTATGCAGAGAAGCAACAGGTTCACTCTGCTTCAGACTGGTACGCCCATCCCTACCTGGGTCCTCCTGAACCTGGGTCTGGAGGGGCTGAGAGTCCGGGGACCTCAGTGCTCCTGTGCAGCTCCAGGGAACATGGCTTTTCTGTGGTTTCATCAGAGAACTATGTTGCTGGAAGGAAGAAGTCAAGGCCAGAGCCACATCTCAATCAGGATTGATGTCCATTGTTCAAACCTTGACACGAGTTACCCCATCCCCAGTGGGCTGGTGTGACCTCCCCACATGGGCTGACCATGGGATCCTATGGATGGGGTTATGGTATCTTGGCACCCCACCGCTCAGCATGAGGCTGGACGCAGGTTAGAGATAAAACATCTGTGGTGGGTACCTGACACATATCACTTAGTTTTGTTTTGTATTTTTTTTAATTAAAAGATACAGCTGTTTGGCAGATCCCACTTAGGCAAAAAGAGAGACGTTATCCTTGCATTAAATCCAGGTCACCCCAAGCACAGAGGTAGGTCTCCTTGCCAATAGTCTGGACCGTTTGCTGGTGTTTTGGCCCAAAGATGAAGCAGCTGGCTTTCCATGCTGTATTCCCAACCAGGTGTCTGTAATACTTGGCCTGGAGACAAGGCTGGGGTGGTCTGTTAATCCAAGACTTGCAAGTAGGAAAGAAAGGAAAGGAAATGATCTCTTGAGTGGGCCAGGTCCTATTCTAGATGTTTTCACATCCATTAACTCACATAATTCTCACTCAGCTCGGTGAGGTGGGAATAATCACCCCAATTTCACAGATGGAGAAACAGAACTAGAGAGGGAGAGTGACAAGTTCGTGGCCACCTGGGTGGTAAATGGAGGCGTGGGGGATGTGGGCAGGTGCGAGGCCTCGCCCAAAAGAGGGGTGTTACCAAAATACAGCATGTCCAAGAAGTGGAGCCAGATGGTGGGAGACTGGGAATCATAGGAGAAGGAATCGAGAATGCTTACCTAGAGCACACCAACGTCCAAATGAGTCCCCTGGAAGTATGTCCAGGCTCTTCTGTGTGTTCCCAGAGAGAGGAGCCAACTGCGAAGGGAGGAAATTTACAGAGTGGGAGTGTTGGTTCAGCTCAAGGGAAATCTTTCTTTTTTTTTTTTTTTTTTTTTGGGGGGGGAAATCGCAGGGGTCAGCACATCCGGAGTGCAATGGATAAGCCTCGCCCTGGGAAAACCACCTTCGTGATCATGGTATCTCCCCTGCCAGGTAAGTATAAGGGGGAAATCTTTCTAATCACCAGGTCCTCAAGCTGGAAATGATTCCTTCCTGAAGTCCTGCTTTTGGACACAGCCATATTATTGGATAATACATGTTTTCATGGAACGAAATGACTGGATCATGAGGTTATACTTGAAAACTACTTATGGTTTCTGAGTTGCATTCGGGTTATTTATATTTGCATGTCTTGACGGACAGCATTAATGAATATTAATATTTGTGCCGTAGAACACTAGTCAAGCCAGAACTACTGGCTCTGAGAGAGTCCGTGGCTTGTGCAAAGCCACTCTTAATAGAAAGGTTAACTTGTATTTTTGAATTATTGATGGTTGCTTGTTACTAACTTTTTTTTTCAGAAAGGAGGAAATTATTAATGAAGAGATCATTGCCAATGTGTCTGACATCTATTAATGGTTTCATCTTGCAACCAGATTAAAAGAGACAGCTGGCCCATGAATTTATGTGTAGAGACAGCTCCAAATATGCTGACAACTCGGTAGGAGGGTGGGCCTCCAGGCAGTGGGGCCTGGGCACTGGCACCAGTGGCTGGTGAGAGGTCCTCTCCCGGCTGCCATGGCTTCGTTGAGGGGACATCAAAGGCCTTGCTGCACAAGGGCTATCATTCTCCTGAGAACTTTTCAATGGCCCTGTTCCCACAGGAGCCCATCGGAACCTCTACTATGGCAGTCACTTGTGGGCACATCCATCGTGGGTGTTTTAGGTCAGTGGTTCTCAACTTGAGTGTGCATCAGATTCACCTGCGAGGCTGGTTAAAACACAAATTCCTGGGCCCCACCTCCACCATGTCTCATTGGGTAGGTCCAGGGGAGGGCCTGAGACTTTGCATTTCTGACACATTACCGGGTGACGTTGATACCACTGGCTCGAAGACCACATTTTGAGAACCAGTTTTACACCAGTGATTATCAGATTGTGCTGTGAGACTGCCTCTGCAGGAGGGGCTGGCAACCTTGCTGTTAAGGGCAAGGGTAGTGATTATTTTCAGATGTGGGCCATAGGTTCTTTGTCACAATTATTCAACTCTGCCTCTGTAGTCTGGAGAATGGTCATAGGCAATATGTAAACAAAAATTCAGGATTGTGTTCCAATAAAACTTTATTTATAAAAAAACAATCAGGGCCAGGTTTGGCCCAGTGGTGGTAGTTTGCTGACCCCCTGCTCTAGAGCAGAACTTTTGCAAAAAGTAGCCATAGGCAGTACACAAATGAATAAGCATGGCTGTGCCCCAATAAAACTTTATTTATAAAAACAAGCAGTGGGTCATATTGGCTTATGGGCTGTAGTTTGAGTAGTACTAACAATTTTCTTTCTGTAATGGTGGAAATATTTGTATCTTCCAATATGGCAGCTGCCAGCCACAGGTGGCTACTGAGCTCTTAAAATGTGGTTTGTGCTACTGAAGACTGAATTTCTAAATTTTATTTTATTTTTAAGATTTTTTTAAGTAGTCTCTGCACCCAACATAGGGCTTGAATGATAATCCCAAGATGAAGAGTCACATGCTCCACTGACTGAGCCAGCCAGGTGCTCCTGCATTTCTAAATTTTAAATTAAATGGGTAGTGATACCCTGTGTCACCAGCAAGAAGACGGAAGGCTTCAATGTGTCAGTCACTCCTTCCTGCATCCCTGCAGAGGGTCTTTGCCCTCTTTAAGACTCAATTTCTTGGTGTGCAAAATGGGGATAAAACAGTAGTTCTATTATTAGGCTTCCCAAATGGGTGAGACACCGTGGTCAAAGATGTCTTGGTTCTTTGTTCTGCACTGGAGGACTGCCAATCACCGTGGGCCAGGAAGGGGCTGGGGAGATGGAGGCCATTTCTTCATCTCCAGGCCCTTTACCACTCTTCTCTTTGTCCAGTCTTTCCCACCAGACTGTAAACTTCATGAGGGAACAGACCACATCTACTGTAGCTGCAAACCCACAGTCTTGCCATTCTTGGCATATGGCGGGCAGCCAGTTCACTTGTTAAAAGAATGCCATGGTTCAAGTTTCCCCTAAAACTGTGCTCAGATTAAGAGACTTGCAGCTAAAATGTCTGACTGCTTCTGGCCCCCTATAGAGTTGAAAAGGAAGCCACTGTATAGATGGGGAAACTGATCCCAATGTTCCCATGGGTGAAGCCATCCCAAGGACAAGAGGCCATCTTCTTGACTGGAATTGAAAGGAACTACAGGGCAGAGTGTCACTCCACAATTTCCAGACAACACAAACTCACCCCATGCCCCAGCCTCCTCTCTTCAGTACCAACACTGACCTCAGCCCTCAGCCAGCAGTGGTGAGCATGTGGCCTGGTTTCCCCAGCTCCCCAAGCTGATGGGAGGCAGATGGGGAAAGCAGCCCCCATTTTTCCCCAATCAGCACTGGGCTCTCAGCCAAAGTTTCACAGAGAAGCCTTAAGGACCAGTGAGAGTTTACCAGGGAGATGATGCAGGGAAGGGTCTTCCAGGCAGACGGAAGAGCAGGTGCAAAAGCAGGGTGTGTGACAGGACACCAGAGCCTTAGGGCAGGTGAGAGCATGCACTCCTGAAGGACTGGAGGGGACAGGTTCCATATGTGGAGGACAGCTGGGAAAGCATACTGCGCCAGTGCTCACCCTGGGCAGGTATAGCCTGGTGCCAAGGTTGGGCACTGGTCCTGCCCCACCAGCAGCAGTCCTGTTCCACTGGACCTCAAGGGAACTGGAGCCGTGGGAGAGTGAGGCCTCCTATTCTCTGCCACAGCAACTCAAACCAGAGCCTGACGTTTCCCACTTTTGGAAACCCTACCCATGCTTGACTTTAATATTTCTGCCCCATAGCCTGTCCAATCCATTCTGTGGAAGCCCAACAAGGAAAGGGTGAGGGGAAGGCTGTGCTGGAACAGAAAGAAGGCTTTGGCCAGGTTCACCAAGTATGAATTCCTGGAGCATTGCTTTGGTGTCCCAGTCCCCAGCTTTTACAGCCCAGGCCCCTAGCCAGGACTGGAGTGGCTTCAGGTCTCCATGAGATCCTGGCTCCCAGGAGAGCAGAGTCCCAGCTTGTGAGCTGCAAGGAACAGCTCGGACTCTGATCTATGGTTTTACGCTTTCATTTCCAACCAGGTCTTTGTTCAAATCGGGATGAAAAAGGAAAAAGCTACAGGATTCTGTTTCTCGAGAAAGGAAAAGGGGGAAGGCAGTGAGCAAAAGAGGGATGCCTCATGCCCAGTCTTCTCCCCCTCCTGCGTGGGGGTGGGGAAAGGGAGAGATGGGGGTTAATAAGAGAGGTGCCTGAGCGGTTGAGGAGGTGGGATGCTCCCAGAAGAGCGTGTGTGTATGTATGCGCGCGCCTGAGGTGAGGGGGGTGTCGACTCTTAGAAGAAATTCTCCTCTCAGGGCGTGCCCCAGGCCCTCCCCAGCAGATGTCCGCCTCTGCTTAGGGCAGATAACCCCTCCCCCATTCACCTGTCCCCTTCCCCCCCAATCCCAAGTTGAGAGGGACGCTGCCTCCCTTCCTCCTCTCCTACCCGCCCCCCACTCACCTGTTCTCCCACTCCGAGTTCACAAGGCTGCTCCCTCTCTCCCGCCTCCCCCCACCGCCCCCGGTACCTGCGCCCCAGCCGGGCAGACGATGCTTGGCGGCGCTGCGCGGCGCGGGGCGAGGAGGCGAGGACCCCGGCGCGCGTGGGGGCGCGGGGGTGCGCGCGGGGGGGATGGTGCTGCGTGTGGGCGCGCGACTGAGCCGGCCGCCCCGAGCCGGCCACGCCAGGCCCGGGTGCGCTGGGGACCCGGCGGGTACCGGCCGCGGGCGGGTGCGGGGCGCGGGCGTGCGCGCGAGGGTGTGTGCGCGGCCCGGGCGGAGCGCCGGGCGGGCGGCGGCGACGGCGGCGGCGGCGTTAGGACTCGGGGGACGCCGCCCCCCGCCCCCGCCCCCCGCGTCCCGCCCCCGCCCAGCCGCCCGCCTCAGTTCGCGCGGCGCCTCGGCTCCGAGCGCAGCGGCGCCGGCTCCGGGAGCGTCGCGGAGCCCCTGCGTGCGGCCGCGCCGGCGATGCGGGGCCGCCCCGCGCCCGCCCCAGTCCCGGCCCCGGCCCCGGCCCCTGCGGGAAGGGGCTGAGCCGCCCGCCGCCGCCCGGATGGCGAGCCTCGCCGCGCTCGCCTTCAGCCTGCTCTTGCGGCTGCAGCTGCCGCCGCTGCCCGGCGCCCGGGCGCAGAGCGCCGCAGGTGAGTGCGCCCGCCGGGCCCCGCTCCCTCCCCGGGGCGCCCGGCGCTGCCGCGGGGCCCTCGGGGGAGAAAGTTGTGCGGGCTCGAGGGGGGGCGCGTCCCGAGGGCCGGAGCCGGCTCCCCGCCGCCCGCGCGGGGAGCCCAGTCCGTGTGCGCCCAGGCCCGCGCGTCCCCCGGGCAGCCCGCGTTTGGCGAAGTTCCCCGCCCGACTTTCCTGGCGGCCCCCGGGCTGGAGTAACTTTCGCGATTGTTGCGAGTGTCTCCACTTGCTGCCTCCCACTTGTCGGAATCCGTCACTTGAGTGTTTGGGGCGGCGAGACGAGAAACAGCATCGACGCCTGGGGTGGAGCGTTCCCTTCCCGCAGCTTCTGGGGGCAGTGCGCGCTTTTCGTGGGGAGGATTGGTCGCCTGCAGGCCGAGGCTGTCGGGGCGGTGGCTTTTCTTTCCTCCAGGGAGAGACGGCAACCTCCAGACTTTGCTCTAAATACGCCGCGCCCCTCAGCTAGTTTTGAAGCAATTCGCCGAAGGCACCGTGGGGGTGTTGAGGTTAACCACTGAGACAGCACTACCTCTCCCTAGCCCGTGGTTTTTACCGGAGTGTATGGACGCCCCAGTTAAGGCCCCTCAAGCAGAGTGGCCTCGACCTGTGAGCCTGTTTGTTCCTGAAAAGTTTTTTATTTTTTTCGTTTTTTATTTTTTTGGTGGGAACACTCATATTTTGGTTTTATCATGGGAAGGAGGTGAGCAGAGGTAGTTCTCAGTGTTGGGGGAAGGGCTGGTGTGCTCCTAATGGTAAGTTGGCATGCACAGGAGACAACCACCATCCTGGGTCTTACACTTCACCAAAGCCGCAGGAAGCTTCCAGCCCTGAGCCCCCAAAGAGTGGGCTAGGTGGAGGGAGAGAAAAGGAAGGAGTGGCGCAGGTATGCTTCCAAGTTCAAAATCACCTTGAAGTTTCTGACCACCGATTGGCTTTGGTGTGACCACACAGAGTGGAGATTGCTGGGATCACGGGGACAGGCCGAGACAAACAAGTGAGATTTAGGAAAAGATTAGTTTCGGATTGCTAAGTAAGAACGGTGTCTGTATATTATCATGAAGAAGCAAAGAAAGAAAAAAGGAAAAGAAACAAGCTGCGGTGGAGTGTAACCTCTTTAAACAGGCTGCTTTTGAGGTTAGGAACCCCTGAAGTGACATTCCAGTGGAAATGCACCGGCGTCTTTCTTGGGCCATACCAAAATGGGAACCGAGTGTGGGAGTTTGTGAAGGGGCAGCCTGTTTCTGTGGCTGGGAAGTTAGGTGACTAGGACGCTTTTTTTGAGGTGTGTGAAGCTGAAAGGTTGGATTAGCAAATGGATTAGCAGGCACCATACCATTCTAAAGTTGGTACAATTCTTGTCATTTTGAGTCTGTATTAGGTATGCTAAAGAGAGGAGTGCAGGATGCTGGGGGCAGTCCTGGGGTTTGGATGTGATCTGTGATTTAAATTTTTACTTTCCTCCAAAGTCTGCCGGGCCTGCCACACATTAACAGTACTCACGTTCCCGCGGTGAAGCTCCCCCCCCCCCCCCCCCCCCCCCCCCCCCCCCCCCCCCCCCCGCCCCAAACAAAACCGCTGCAGGTATTCAATATACTCCGCGGCGATTCTTGGTAGCGTGCGGTAAAACCCTGCCGGATTGGGGAAGCTGTCCAATGCAGAAAGTACGCTGCTTGCGATGCTTCCGCCAGGTGGCGCTCGCCCACAACTGTTAAAATGCAAATCTAGTTGCTTTCATCTCAGGAATAGAACTTCTTTTCAAATTTTAAATGAGTAATGTGTTTATTCAGCAGCCTTTTGTTAAAACATTTAGAGAAGTGTGAGGAGCAAGCACCTTTTCTTTGTTTGCTCTTTGGAACAGAAGGGAAAGGAAAGCAATCCAGGAGTACAGTTTGGGAAGAAATCTACTCTTAAGGCTCCATATGTTTCTTTTGGTTCTATCTGAGCGGAGGAGCTTCTGCAAACCTACTAGAGCATATACTTTGCAAGTGATTGCGTTTGTTCCGGGGGCTCCGTAAATATGTGGGATTAGCTAACTATGTGAGAGAGCCTCATTAGTAAAAATGGACATTTTCTGTATCTATCTATCTCCTTTTTGGCTTAATGCTAACGTCTTAGGCCATTTAAATTAGATTTTTTTTTCATATTTCTTCACCAAGATCTGCATTTGTAGATGCAGGAATTCTACAATTGTTGACTTTTTAAGGTGGATTTACCATCTTACTTTATTTCTAAATGCTGAAATTGTTAAAATTCAAATCTAGTACAAATATGACAATGTCTTGATTTCCTTTAAAGTATCTTATTTAAAACTTTTGACAAGTTTGGATAAATAGTACATTTTAAAACTCAGTGGCATGCTCTCCATATTCTTTTAATCTGAAAATTCCCAGTCTTGAAGGCACTTTAAATTTGTAAGCTTGCTTATAGTACACAGGGTGATATGTTTTTCTTTCTTCCTACTCTTAGATGTGTTTCATGAGCCTGGGTAATGTTTGTAAAGAATGATAGTAAAAAGGTGTTCGAAATCAGCTTGTTGAGAGTGTGGCGAAACATCATTTGGGATAGGACAAGAGAGAAACCAACAAACAGATAAGGGGATAATTAGTCCATTTACTAGTGGATTTCAACCTCTGTACATGGAGAGCAAAAATGGATTGTAGAGGGGACCTTGAGATTGCAATTGTTAACAATGTAGTCATTTGACTCGATACTCATTGCCAGTTATCTCTAGGGAGCTGTTAACCGTACAGTCAAATTTTACTTTCTCTCCTGCATTGCTTGATTTCCTTCCTAATAAAAGAATAATTAATGTGCAGACCTGGCTTGGATTCTGTTTCAGCAACAATCACAAACACATCTTCTATGAAAGCAGACCATTTTCTTGGGTAAAAACCTACTACCTTTCTGCTCTATTCCATTTCTTCTTGCTGGTCCCTAGCATAGCACCTGCAGGCTTGCGGCTGCCTGGAGGCATCCGCGGGAGTAGTGTAACTATCCCCTTTCAGAGCCATGATTACAGGACGGTACAGCGTTGTCCCTTTAAGCAGGGGATACTCCCATGACTCTGACAGCATGTTGCTGTGGAAACAAGAGCAATGGCATGCAGGCAGTGGGTCCTTCATAAATATTTATTGGGGATGATGAAGAGATGGTAGAGTCTGTGGCAAGTCTGATGGGGGCCTGGGGAATTTAACTCAGGGGGCAGCCTGACTTAGGCAATCAGGTAAGAGCTTTTAAGTCTAAAGTCCTCTGTTTGAATCCCACTTTGCCTCTTTCCAGCCATGCCTGCTTGGGAAAGTCATTTAACTTCTGACATCCCCAGGTTCTCATCTGTAAAGTGAGGATAACTGTAGCTGCCTCATTGGAGGGACTGGCAGGTAACCATCTACATACAAGACTAGAGATGATATATGCAGAGTGAGTAGTTGGCTGGTGCACAGTAGTGATTTATTCTACAGGGGGGCCTGGTCTGTTCCTTGGCCTTGGCATTGGTGTGTGGACACCGGTGTAGAGGCCATTGATGTTAAGCTCAGTTATGAGTGGAAAATTAGGTGACTGGGTTTTGGTAATGATTTTCAGTTTTTCTTGGGTGGGGGAGTCAATTTCCTGCAACTGCTTTTATTTTACTTATTTTTTGAGGTAGGGGAGAGGGAGAGGGAGAGAGAATCTTAAGAAGGCTCCACGCCTAGTGTGGGGTGGCTCGGGTTTCGATCTCACAGCCCTGACATCATGACCTGAGCTGAAATCAAGAGTCGGTTGCTGAAGGGACTGAACCACCCAGGCGCCCCTGCAATTGCTTTTAGAAAGAGATTTAGTACCAAACAGCTGACACGGATACATTTGGCCATTCAAGAGTTCAGATAGGGAATTTTAGTTTGTTTATTTTTTTTTTAAGATTTTATTTATTTATTTGACAGAGAGAGAGATCACAAGTAGGCAGAGAGAGGAGGAGGCAGGCTCCCTGCTGAGCAGAGAGCGGGATGCGGGCCTCGATCCCAGGACCCTGAGATCATGACCTGAGCTGAAGGCAGAGGCTTTAACCCACTGAGCCACCTAGGCGCCCGGGAATGTTTAGTTTTAAGCACATTTTACCTTCTAAATGAAAACTGATAAAAACTCAGATGGTTACACATTGTAGCAGGAAGTATTTGGGAATATCTTCCCTCCCTTCCTACCCCCTCCCTCACCCACTCTTCCTGGCCTCAGGGCTCTGTCCCCTGGTCCTTGTGCATCTCTTACCTAAGGAAGAAATGCAGTGCTTGGCACTCTGAGGGCAGTGGGAGGGTGGGAGATGATTTGTTCACTTGGTAAATAAGCAAAAAATAAGTAAACATAGAGAGGGCTGTGACATTCCAATAAATAAATAAAAAGCTATGAGTTCATTGAAAACAAACCATGTCCGACAAGTGTAATAGCATTTGCAAGCACATTACAGAATTGGGGCTAGAAGCAACACCATGTAGGTATTAGCAAATAGTTTCTCATGAAATCTTACAAAATGGGTTCATATTGGCTGTCAGAGGAAGGAAACCATCCTTTTTTTTTTTTTTTAATTGATTAATAGCAATCAGATGCAGTAGAGATTGATGGTGTTGTATCCAGCTGGGCCAGGGTGGCAAGATGGGGTTGTGGGTTTAGCATTTGATGTGGTCTTGCTCTTGTGGACACTCTTATTTGTGATGTGGACACTCTTATTTGCCTGAGCGATGGGGGAAATGGAGATGGTAATGCCATTTATTTATTATTAGGAAGACTTGTAGTTTCTTTTTCTTTTCTTTTTTTAAAAAATATTTTTTTATTTATTTGACAGAAAGAAACACAGCCAGAGAGGGAACACAAGCAGGGGGAGTGAGAGAGGGAGAAGCAGGCTTCCCGCTGAGCAGGAAGCCCGATGTAGGGCTCGACCCCAGATCTCCAGGATCATGGCCTGAGCCGAAGGCAGTTGCTTAACCAACTGAGCCACCCAGGCGCCGCCAGAATTGTAGTTTCTAAAGATGATAGAGACCCAGAGAGTATTCATCAATCCTAATGGATCTTCTAGAAGTCAGTTGTGAAAAATGGGAATTTTTACGGAAGTGGGACAATGTAGTAAAAAGGCAGAATGGTGAAAAGGTGAGAGGAGCCATTCAGGAATGCTGATCATTTGACCAGTTTTATCCCCAAATGTTAGCACTATTTCCCTAGGCCTACCCCCAGTTATCTGTATAGGCAAGAGCTCCTCAGAAACCTTACCAGGTCATGGCCAGACTGGCAGGTAACCAATAAACTGAAGGTAACTAATCAGTTGAAGTCCCCAGTGTTAGAGACTTAATTTTTTCCCCACACTGGAGTCAGGCTGCTGAAGGATGTCACACACACACACACACACACACACACACACACACACACACAGCCAGTGGTGCATGAGTGGAACGGATCTGAAATGTTTTCAATTTCTTGAATATTCCAGCTTACATTTTTTTTTGATGCTGGAGGGAATGAAAAATAGTGATGTCAGTTTGGCAGTTTCTTTAGAAAGTTAAACACACACATACTGTAAGATCCGGCAAGTTCACTTCTAGGAATATACTCAACAGAAATGAAAACATACATCCACACAAAGATACATACACGAATGTCCATAGCAGCGTGATTCACAGAAGACCCCAAACTGGGAACAGGCCAAATGTGCATTGATTGGGAGCCCCATCTAATAGAATTCTACACTCAATGAAAAGGAATGAACTATTGATGTATGTCACAACATTGATGGACCTCAAAAAACATGCTAGGTGAAAGAAGCCAGATGCAAAAGACTATGCACTCCACGAACTATTCAGAAAAGGCAAATCTGTAGAGACAGAAAGCAGATCAGTGGCTGTGTGGGGCTAGTGGTAGGAACAGGGATTTACAGCATGTGGGCACAAGAGAATATTTTGGAGTGATGGAGAGATGGAAAAACTGGAAGAAGGTGGTGGTTTATAACTCTACAAATCCTGGCCCTAGGTATGAAGTTGATAAATTGTTGCTTCCCTATTTTGAGCCTTTATTTCTCCATCTGTAAAGTGGGCACCCCAGTGCCTTGCTCTCTGCCACCGGCGCCAGAGATAACGCCTCCACTTTGTCAAGTGAGGTGCCTGGCCCAGAACCAGCATTGTTATTACTTATACCTTGCCGGTCTCCAAAATAGGCTTTTGCACAACTTATTTGCAAGGCATTACTTTTTCCTCCTCTTTTTTTCTTTTAGACTCTTTATACTGAATTAAATCAATGAACTAACATGTCTTACCTTTCATGAGTTTGGCAAAAACGAAAAAGTTTTCGACTATCAAGTTTTGACAAGGATCTGAGCAATTAGGTGGCTTTGTTCATTGTTGAGTAGTGAATAAGGAAACAGCTTTTTTGGAGTGCTAATTTTATTAAAATTGCAGACATGAATAGCTTGTATGTGGAGTATTTTGGTAGGGTATGGATTGGTGGGAGAGGGAGAGAATAGACCATTCATTCATTTTTCTTTCTCTGTAAGCCAAGGATGCAGAAATTTAACAAAAGAGCCGATGCTTCCCTGTATCAGGAGCAGATGCAACATGTTTTTGGCCCTTTAGTTTCCTAATAGGGTGAATAGCTTTGGGAACTGAGGCAACAGCTCCCTACCTTTTTTTTTTTTTTTCCCCTGCTTTTACAGGTGGCTTCCATTCACATCCCCAGAGAACTTCACACCACAGTCCATATGGTCCTTTTAAAAAGATGTTTACTAACTTCAAACTTTTCTCAGCGTCATGAAGTTCGTCCTCTTCCGGGGGAGGAAGCCATGCTGGTCCCCCCCGCCCCCCCCGCCCCCCCCCCCCGCCCACTTCCCAGCTCCAGCTTCCCAGAACCCTAG
>PITA01023694.1:0-14530 GCA_004023965.1 Spilogale gracilis
GTTTGCTCCAAGACTTCTCTTGCTCCTCCTTATTCCGTGTGTCTTCTAAATCACTGATATGATCTTCAGCTTCACTTACTCTGGCTGTTAGCATATTTAAATTAGATTGCATCTCATCTATAGCCTTTTTAACCTCAGCTTTCACTTCTGTTGCTATGGCTTCCACTTTGAGACTAATGTTCTTTTCTAAATTAGCCATTGCTTGGACGATTGCTGCCCTGAATTCCATTTCTGTCATATTGTTTATGTTCATTTCCAGTAATTCTGTGACCGGGGTTGTAGTCTCGGGGTTCTTCTTCTGGTGGAAGAAGAGAAGACTCTTCTCCGAGTCATTGTGGCGAGGTGTGGTTGAGAAGGTGTATAGCTAAATATATCAGCCACTATCTAGGTTGATTGGTCACTGGAAGGTTTTGGAGCAATCACAATTCACCACCAAAAAGGGAGGAGATAGAAAAAAGAAAATGGAAGAGAGGAAGCAAGAAAAGAAACCCCTGCCAGAGTGGGGCCCGGTGGTAGGATTTATATGGTACAAACTGTTACAGGGTAAAGAAAAGGGCTCTCAAGGGTAAATGAAGAGATCAAAAAGCGAAGCCCAACCTATATGACCCCCAAGACCAGTATTTATATAATACAAAAGCAAAGACAATTACACAGAAACACTGACAGACTAGAGTGGGAAGGTGAGGGCAGACACTCCTTGTGGGCAAGGAATGCGTTTCAGAAGCTCCGGAGTTTGTCTTGTTATTATTGTTGGAGGAGCCCACTTTCTAAAGATATAGGGAGATTAGAACTAGTTGTATATAGGGGTAGTATTGAATAGGGATGTGGGATTGACTTGAAGCTTGTAACTATATGTATTTGTAAAAGAGAATAAAGGAAAGAAGAGAGAAGAAAGGGAAAAAGAGAGAAAACAAATAGGGAAACAAGAGGCAACAACAACAGCAGAAAATACAGGAGTGTGTTTGAAAAAATTTCAAGGTAAAAAAAAATAAAAAAATAAAAAAAATGTTATGTGGTATTGTATTGAGTATCACGTTGTGATAAAAAGGGGGTTAAAAATTGAAAGAAGAAAAACCGTTAGAATGTATTTTTAAGTTTAAATGGAAGCTTTAAAAGTAAAAATAGGAAAAAAGTTTTTTAAAAAAGCAAATAAGGTAGAAAATGGTATCAATAAAATGTAGGGCTTTTGGTACTTGTAGTCAGTACCAGGAGTTTAATAAATTGCCTTTCCCCCGCCGATGTTGGGGTTTTACAGTTTGTGTGTTGTCCTCTTGAGCTTCTGGCTTGCTTTCTGGGGGCGGGGCCTCCCGCGCTGTTTTCCGTCCCTTCTACCTGGGCTGTGTCTCTCCACCGCCTTGCTAGAGACTGGTCCCAATGGTAACCAGGTTGTCAGGTTACAGTTCTGGCAGCAGGGCTTTGTTCTTTTAGATCCTTTTTCAGCTGCTGAGGAAGTCAGGTCGGAGCAAGATGTCTGTGCCCAGACCTCCTTCCCAGAAAGAGCCTCTACACAGAGAGAGGCTCTTTCTTGCCTCCCGGTTGGCAGCCTGTCATAGCCGGGCAGGTGCAGATGCTTTATTGTTTTCTGCCCACGGCCCCGCTTGTTGCTTCACTCCTGCACCTCAAAATCACAACTTCTTTTGGATCGTGCGACCTTGTTTGTGCCACGGGACCCGCGGCTCCTCAAGTCCCGCACAAGTCTGCAAAATCACCTTCCTTGGGGGGGTTCGCGCCCAGCCCACGGGTTGGAGAGAAGTGGGAGGGAAAAGCAGTGGAGGAAAGGGGAGAAAAGAACGAAAGAAAAAAAAAGAGAGAGAAAGCGGCGGAAAAATAGACTCCATGCCTGCCACCCTCGCTGAGATCCCCCGTGTCGCACAGGGCAGTCCTGCTCTCCGCGAAACCCTGCTCCTCTGGCTTAAGCAGTGGGGGGATAGACTCCGCACCCCGGCCCCTCTAAGTTCCCTTGACCTGCGGGGCACTTCCTCTCCATGCGGATCTCTGTCTTCCCGCTGCCGCAGTGGAAAAACTGTCTTTGCACCTCATAGGGCACTCTCTGTCCCCGCAGGTCCACGCTCCCTGCTGCTGCAGCGAAAAAACTGACTCTGGTGCCACCGGCTCTGCTGTGTTCCCGGTTCTGTTTCGCCTCAAATCAGACTGTAATCTGCTGTCATTCCCGAAGCACAAAGCATTTTCATGCTGGGGTATTTGCTTTCAATGGTTCAGCTCTGCGGGCTTCCTCCCCCACACCCCTGTCTCTAGGGGTAAGCCTCCGGTCGCTCTCACTTGTTTCTACCTTTTTCCCAATGGTCTTTGTCTCCCGTGGTGATCCAGAAGCGCGAAATATCACAGTTCAGACTGATTTCATGGGTGCTTACAGTGGTCCTGTAGTGGTTTTTTGCTGGAATCGAGCTCACTTCAGGGAACTCCCTGACATGTGGTCACCTGGCCTTCCGCCATCTTGAAAGCCTGATGGGGTCTTTATCTGGTTTTGGGACCAAGGTCATGCTGGCCTCCTAAAATGAGTTTGAAACTTTTCCTTCCATTTCTGTTTTTTGGAACAGTTTCAGGAGAATAGGTATTAATTCTTCTTTAAATGTTTGGTAGAATTCCCCTGAGAAGCCATCTGGCCCTGGACTCTTGTTTATTGGGAGATTTTTGATGACTGCTTTAGTCTCCTTACTGGTCATGGGTCTGTTCAAGTTGTCTATTTCTTCCTGTTTCAGTTTTGGTAGTTTATATGTCTCTAGAGATGCATCCATTTCTTCTAGATTGTCAAATTTGCTGGTGTATTGTTGCTCATAATATGTTCTTAGAATTGTTTGTATTTCCTTGGTGTTGGTTGTGAGCTCTCCTTTTTCATTTATGATTTTATTAATTTGAGTCCTTTCTCTTTTCTTTTTGATAAGTATGACCATGGGTTTATCAATCTTTTTAATACTTTTGGAGAACCAGCTCCTAGTTTCGATGATTTATTCTACTGTTCTTTTGGTTTCTATTTCATTGATTTATGCTCTGATCTTTATGATTTCCCTTCTTCTGCTGGGTATAGGCTGTCTTTGTTCTTCTTTCTCCAGCTCCTTTAGTTTTAGGGTTAGGTTGTATACTTTAGACCTTTCTTGTTTCTTAAGAAAGGCTTTTATGGCTATATACTTTCCTCTCAGGACTGCTTTTACTGTGTCTCAAAGATTTTCTACAGTTGTGTTTTCATTAGTTTCCTGTTGACCCATTCCGTCTTTAGCAGGACACTCTTTAGCCTCCATGTATTTGAGTTCTTTCCAACTTTCCTCTTGTGGTTAAGTTCTATTTTCAAAGCATTGTGGTCTGAAAATATGCACGGAATGATCCCAATCTTTCGGTACCAGTTGAGACCTGATTTTTCACCTAGGATGGGATCTATTCTGGAGAATGTTCCATGTGCACTGGAGAAGAATGTGTATTCTCTTGCTTTGGGATGGAATGTTCTGAATATATCTGATGTCCATCTGGTCCAGTGTGTCATTTAAAGCCTTTATATCCTTGATGATCTTTTGCTTAGATGATCCATCCATTTCAGTGAGAAGGGTATTAAAGTCCCCTTCTATTATTGTATTATTGTCAATGTGTTTCTTTAATTTAGTTATTAATTGGTTTATATAATTGGCTGCTCCCATGTTAGGGGCATAGGTATTTAAAATTGTTAGATCTTCTTCTTGGACAAACCTTTTAAGTATGATATAGTGTCCTTCCTCATCTCTTAGTATAGTCTTTGGCTTAAAATCTTATTTGTCTGATATAAGGATTGCCATCCCAGCTTTTTTTTGATGTCCATTTGCATGGTAAATTGTTTTCCACCTCTCACTTTAAATCTGGAGGTGTCTTTGGATCTAAAATGAATTTCTTGCAGACAGCATATCAATGGGTCTTGTTTTTTAATCCATTCTGATGCCCTATGTTCTGTTTGGGGCATTTAGCCCATTTATATTTAGGGTAAGTATTGATAGATATCAATTTAGCACCCATTGTATTTCCTTTAAGGTGACTGTTACTGTATATTGTCTCTGTTCCTTTCTGGTCTGTTACTTTTAGGCTCTCTCTTTGCTTAGAGGACCCTTTCAATATTTCCTGTAGGGCTAGTTTGTTTTTTTTGCAAGTTCTTTTAGTTTTTGTTTGTTCTGTAAGATCTTTATTTCTCCTCCTATTTTTCATCATAGTCTAGCTGGATATAGTATTTTTGGGTGCATATTTTTTTCTTTTAGTGCTCTGAATATATCATGCCAGTCCTTTCTGGCCTGCCAGGTCTCTGTGGATAGGTCTGCTGCCAATCTAATATTTCTGCCATTGTGTGTTACAGACCTCTTCTCCCAAGCTGCTTGCAGGATTTTTTTCTTTGTAACTGACACTTGTAAGATTTACTATTAGATGGCAGGGCGTGGACCTATTTTTATTGATTTTGAGGCAGTGGTTCTCTATGCCTCCTGGATTTTGATGCTTGTTCCCTTCACCAAATTACAGAAATTCTCTGGTACAATTTGCTCCAATATACCTTCTGCCCTTCTTTCTCTTTCTTTTTCTTCTGGGATCCTAATTAGTCTAATATTGTTTCATGTTATGGTATCACTTATCTCTCCATTTCTTCCCTTATGGTCCAGTAGTTGTTTGTCTTTCTTTTTCTCAGCTTCTTTATTTTCCACCATTTGGTCTTTTATATCACTAAATCTCTCTTCTGCCTCATTTATCATAGCAGTAGGAACCTCCATTTTTGGGGGGGCGGGGTTCTTTTTTTTTTATTGTTACTTAAATTTTTTTTCCAGTGTTCCAAGATTCATTCCCCATTCCCCATACCCAGTGCTCCACGCTTTAGGTGTCCCCAGTACCCACCACCAGGCTCTCTCATCCCTCCACCCCCTCCCTCCAAGTCCCTCAGTTGGTTTCTGTGTCCAAAGCCTCTGTTGAGGAACCTCCATTTTTGATTGGACCTCATTAATAGCTCTCTTGATTTCAGCTTGGTTAGATTTTAGTTCTTTTATTTCTCCAAAAAGGGATTTTATTTCTCCAGAAAGGAATTCTCTAATATCTTCCATGCTCTTTTCGAGCCCAACTAGCACCTTGATAATCATCATTCTTAATTCTAGTTTTGACATATTACTAATGTCCCTATTGATTAGGTCCCTAGCCATCAGTACTGCCTCTTTTTCTTCCTGTTGAGGTAAGTTTTTCTGCCTTGTCATTTTGTCTAGATATAATAGATGAATGCGAGAACAAAATACTAAAAATGTAGCAATGACCCCAGAAAAATATACAGTAACCAAATCAGACGAGACCTGAACCTGGGGGGAGAAGAAAAGGGGAAAAAAAATCCTTATCTGTATCTGTATCTATCACTATCTATTTGTCTCTCTCTCTATATATGATTAGGCTGGTGAATAGAACAGAGCCACACACTTGATTTTGGGTATATTTTGTTCTGTTAGAAGAAACTGCCTCCCAAAAATTTTAAAGAAAGAAAAACTTATATATGTACAAAAATAAGGGTATACATGATGTAGGGATGGAATATGATTATAAAGATGAAAATTTTAAGAAGGTTCTAAAAAAGGAATTGATAAGAAGTTAGTTTGAAAAAGAAAAAGAAAAAAAAAAAGAATGTGATGAGGCTGGAGACTAGAACAAAGCCACGCACTAGATTTAGGGTATATTGTTTTCTATTAGAAGAAACTGTACCCCAGTGTTTTAAGGAAAGAAAAACCTATATGTATACAAAAAAAAATATGTTTAAATGCAATGAAAGGATAGACTATGACTAAAACAATGATAATTGAAAAAGTTTTTTTTAAAAAGGTACTGATAAGATAAAATAATTTAAAAAAGTTAAAAAAAAGAAAGAAAAAATCTTAAAAATGGAGTAAGAAAAAATAAAATTAAAAAAAAAATTCAACTTTGAAAGACTAAGGAATCATGAGGGAAAATCCATGAATTCTAGGTGCCATATTCCCCTCACTCTGAAGTTTCTCATTCCTCATTGATCGGTGAACTTGGCTGAATGTTCTCGCTGATCTTCTGGCGGAGGGGCCCGCTGCCCTGATTCTCAAATGTCTTTGCTGGAGGTGGAACTTCCCTGCCCTTGCCAGGGGCCAGGCTAAGCAATCTGTGCAGGTTCGCTCTTGGGAGCTTTTGTTCCCTGAATGCTCTCCATGCAGCTCTGGAGGACAGCAATAAAGATGGCGGCCTCCCAGTCTCCGGCCCAGAGGAGCTGCTAGCTCCGGCTCCACTCCTCAGTGCGCCCTCAGAGAAAAGCAGTCAATCACCCCCATCTCTTTGGTCTCCGGCCGCGCTCTGTGCTCACCCAGCTGTGACTGAGAGCGTTTCTGTCCCTGGTGCTCAGCCCCATTTGGAATCTCCAAACCCAGCAGATTCCTGCCGAGCTCTCCCTTGCCACTTCTCCTGGTGGAGGAAGGAGGTGGTTTCCCTGGGTCTGCCACCTGTGGAGATCCCTGCTTGAAGAGCTGTGGCCTGACTGCACCTCGGATCATGGTTTAAGGTAACCCTGAGCTGAGAGCCCCCTCTTTGGCTCCATCCCTGCACCCGGCTTCCCCATTTGGATATCTGGGAGCTCTGCCACACTCAGGCACCCTGGGTCCTTCTGTGATCCCGTGGGTCCTGAGACCACACTGTCCCAGCAAGGGCTCCCTCCCTCCCCATTTAGCCTCTGGGGTGATGTCCCTAAGTGGAACAGACTTCTAAAGGTTCCAATTTTGTGCCCTGCTGCTTTACTGCTGGCCAGGAGCCCACCCCTCATCACGTTGTCTGTCTTCCCAAGTGTCACCTCGGATTCACTTCTCTGTGCATCCTACCTTCCAGGATATGGTCACTTTTCTGTTCCTAGAATTGCTGCTCTTCTTCTCTTTGATCTCCTCTTCAGTCTGTAGGTGTTCCCACTGGTTGATAACCATCCAGCTGAACTCCTGGGACCCGATGTTCTCTAAGTCTCCTACTCCTCTGCCATCTTGCTCCTCCTCCCTGGAAAAGATGCGTTTAGTGGGTATTGTGTGCTGCCAGCAAATTCGGAGGGAACTCCTGGCTTTTGTCTCTGGGGATGTTTTTTCCTAAGAATGACCCTTGTTCTTATGGAAATCTGGGTATATGGTTTCATTATCCTGATAGGATATAAAGGCAGGTGATGGACTTTGTTCATCACATGTGCGTTCATGGATTATGATCCCTCTTTGTACAAAGCCAGAAAGTTGATAATAGGAGTTTTCTGTAGATGTGTATCATGTTACCTGGCCGGAGACAGTGCTTAAATGCTTAAGACATTTGGAAACTGGTCTGTGGTTGCCAAGGGAACCAGTCTTCTCCACTTGGTTCATGGTTCACAGAAGCCCAAGAGTAGTGGGTATGACTTATGACCAAGGTGTGTCCCCAGCCGTGAGGCTGCTGACGAGGCTCGTTGGGGCTCACATAGGCCTTTGACAATGAATAAGTATACAGCAAGGGAAAAGACTCCTCTGAAAAATATAGATTCTGTTAAAGTCAGGGGGTTTTGTGAATAAAGCACAGTTTCTTACTGAGTCCGTGAAAACAAAAATCAGGAGAAGACAGTTTGTTCCTCATAGTCCCCACCACTGACAGAGTTCTTTCAGGAAATTCCCCTCACTGTCACTGGATCAGTGACAAGTGAATTTGGCAAAACTTGCAAAAGTTCCTTACTATGGTTTTTGTGATGGTTTAGAGCAGAAAGTTATTGCCTCCTGACATAGTGCGTTGAAATGCATCCTCCCTTCCCCCCCAAAGACATGATGAGACTCTTAAGGAGAGAACTCACACAACACAAGTGAAGCCAGGGCCTCATTCCACCTGTGGACTGATTAGGAGAATTGCCCGACAAATATGACCGAGTTTTATTTCACAGAAGAAAGAACAGAGCAACAATGAAGACATAGAAGGAAAAATGAAGTCACTGTACTTTCCCTTAAAAATAGGAAAAAAGGCCTGATTTTGAGTTCACAACATAGTTAAATATTATAGTGTTAAATCTTCACGGTAATTTACCCTGGAAGATTGAAGAAAAAGGAATCATTGAAAATCTCCCCCTTTATCTCTACTATTAATGTGGGTGCTGAACATCCTTTGTTTTGGTTGATGTGGATAAACATTAGTGAATGTCAGTTTCTCCTGACATTCAGGAGATAGCTGCAGCCTTCAAGGTTGGAAGCCAGTAAGACTTACACGTATCCATCCTGCTGACTCACTCCCAGGTGGTACATTGCAGTGATAGTGTATTTCTCAGCAGGGTCCACCAATCATACAGACATTTATTAACTAGCAGCCTAGTGTATAGTCCTTAAGAGCTCATTCTCTCTGTTTCTCTCTCTGTAATGTCTGTTTGTTTCTCTCTTTCTCTGTGCCGTAACATCTTGCATGAAAGAGGCTCACATCACCATGAAATGGACAGAACCTTCTTCCAGGGGTGTTTGCAGGCTTCTGTGCAGCAATGCCATGGGTCTTCCATGGAGAGGTGTGGAAAGAGGTGGAGTTGGACCTCTTGTCTAGCCATCATGAGGGTGGTTGATTCATCCTGTGTTCCTTTAAGAGACTTGGGTCCTCAAGTCACTCTCAGCCAATTCCATTCTTAAATATCACCATTTCCATCAAATCCCAAGGCATTTCTAACATTCCTCCTAATTATCAAGCACCCTTGGGGACTAATGCTCTTACATGAAAACTAATGCTATTTACATGAAAATATTCCAAAATAGATCAGCACAAATGTAAATCAGGCTTATTATATGCCAGGCATTGTTCTGGGGAGTCATGAGCAAATAAATTTGCTGCTTTCATCAAATATATATTCCTGGGGCACCTGGAATCTTTCATCAAATATATATTTCTGGGGCATAGTCAGTTAAGTGTCTGCTCAGGTCATGATCTTGGGGTCCTGGGATCCAGCCCCACTTTGGGCTCCCTACTCAGTGGGGAGGCTGCTTCTCCCTCTCCCTCTGCCACATCCTCCCTTCAGCTCGTGCTTCACCCCCTCAAATAAATAAATAAAACCTTAAAAAAAAAGAAACCTACATTCCTATGTTAATTAAATGACATAGAATTTAAGGTTAAATGGTGAAAAATGATATGAAGAAAAAATAAAGTAGGATAAGGCAAGACAAGGTGATGGATGAGAGCACTTTCTTTATTTTTTTTTTTTACGATTTTATTTATTGATTTGACAAAGAGAAACACAGCTAGAGAGGAAACACAAGCAGGGAGAGTAAGAGAGGGAGAAACAGTCTTCCCGCCAAGCAGGGAGCCTAATGTGGGGCTTGATCCCGGGACTCCAGGACCATGACCTGAGTTGAAGGCAGCTGTTTAATGGCTGAGCCACCCAGGGGCCCCCGGATGAGTGTGCTTTCTTAGGTGGCGTTTGGTAAAGGCCAACTTTGAGGGATACATCTGAGCAGGAGTGCCATGTAGCTAGCTGGGGCTGGAGCTGGCTCTGGAAGGGGGAATAAAAAATGCAAAGGCTGTGAGGTCATGTGGCCTGGGGTGCTTTAGGAATGAAAGAGGCCATTGTGGCTGGAGCACAGAAAGCAAATGGATGTCAGTGGGAGAAGTGGCCAGGGGCTCTATCGGATAGACCCAGGATACCAAGTTCAAGACTTGCAGTCTTAATTTAAATGTATCTGGAGGCCTTTGGAAGGTTTGGGTGTCTCTGGTGAACTTCCCTGCTAATAGTTGTTGCTTACATGTGCAGAGCCAAACTGTCAATGATTCACAAAAAATATCTTTCCTTGCAGAGATGGTGCTCTTGCATCATTTTACATTTGGAAAACCGCCGTGAGCGATTCTTGCCACAGTTGATGAGTTCTTCTTATGTCTGCACAATTTGCTGGTTGGTTTAGGTACATTCTTGCTCATCTTCACAACCAATTTGCAGAGCACATCTCGCTGGATGCGTGGGGAAGCCGAGGCTGAGGGAGGCTGGGGACTTGGCCAAGACTGTGGTGCAAGTTCACGTCTGTCTCACCCTGGAGCCTTTCCTTCTTCATGCCCAACCTTGCCATCATCGTTCACTTTTAATACAGTAACAGATTCTCCAGGAGTGAAATGAGTTGCTCAGCATCCTCTGACTCATAGTGTCCATGCAGCTGCCCCCAGGATAGGTAGCAGGCTTGGATGGATCTGTCTGGAGGTGATTTCAAATTCCTGTGATGGAAATAGGGCAAGGGTATATTTTGTATTGCTCTCAGTCCTCTGGTGTCATGAGCATGTCCCCCATTAAGGTCACTGTCATGGTTGTGATCTGCAGATGAGTGAGAGCTGGAAGGAATGGCTACTCTGTGTTCCTGCAGGGTATGAAAGGCACAGACCAAGGTGGCACAACATTTTAAATTATGCTGTTTAGTCCTTTATAGGATGATGTCCTAGGAGCCATGAAACACTTTTTCTCGATGAAAACTTCCACAGTCATCTAGAGAAGATGGGAGAGGACTCGCTTTAGTTGAGTGGAGCTTAATTTAGCTGTTTCTATCAGTCTGATAGTCCATTCTTTATATGATTTTCCTTCCTGGAAGTTCTTGAGCCAAGGGACCTTGACTGTTCAGTGAGATTCATCTCTGACCCAGTTTTTGCTGTCATTGTGCTGAACACAGCAGATAGAGCTGTACTATCATGTTGGGATAGATGGGCAGCTTCCAAACCCAAGAAATGAGGTTCATGTATCTTATAACTTCTAGAGTTTCTGATAGTGGCATTGTTCTTACCCACAGTGACTTTCTTGGCTGAATACTGACAGAACCCATGCTGTAGGTCTCCAAAAGTATTCACAGACCTACTCTGGATATGAAATTGTCATAATCTGTCAGTGAAAGGTAAGATCGCAGAACTTTGGAAATGCTTTTGGCAATGTTTTATTTTTAATTTTTTAAAAAGATGTTATTTATATGAGAGAGACAGAGATAGTGAGAGAGCACAAGTAAGGAGGAGGAGAGGGGTGAAGCACTCTCTGTGCTGAGCAGGGGGCCCAATGCAGAGCTTGATCCCCCAAGATCATGACCTGAGCTGAAGGTAGACACTTAACCAACTGAGCCACCTAGGAGCCCCCGGCAGTGTTTTAAACATGAAACATGTATGTAGCATATCAACCATCATTTCTATTCATTGGTATTTAATCCATAGAAATGGAAAAGTATGTTCCCCACACATGAAGGTTCACAGCAACTTTATGCACGATAGTTCCAAGTTGGAAATGACTGGTAAATGACACAAAGAAATTGTGGTATGCCCACGCACCTGGGTTACTACTCAGGTATAAAAAGGAAGGAGCTACTGATACACACAGCAACAATGGACGAAACCCGAGTGCATTATGCCAAATGAAAGAAGTCAAGCTTGAAGGAGTAAGTACTGAATGTTGACATTTATGTGAAATCTTAGAAAATGTAAACCCTTGTAGAATGACAGAAAGCAAGGCACTGGTTGTCTAGGTTTTGGAAGGGGAGAGATTGACTGCACTGGGTTTGAGGGTACATTTTAGGGGTAAGAGAAATGTCTGGTGTCTTAGTTATCGTGGTGATAGAGGGGTGTGTGTGTGTGTGTGTGTGTGTGTGTGTGTGTGTGTGTGTATGTGTGTGTGTGTGTTTGACAAGTATCATCCAACTGTATACTTAAAATGGGTGAAGTGTATTACAGCTAAATGACTCCTCATTAAGCTGGGTATTTCAAAGTCATTTTAATTCCTTCCTTGAGTTGCCTTGAATGACAAATTCCCTAGCTCCCATTTCCTGGTGGAAAATGTCCCTGTAGGAAATCTGATCAGAGTGTCACAAGTCTGTCCAATAATCCATTGGCTTCTCTTTTTGTGTCTGGAATTTCCCAGATGATTATGATCAAATTAGTGTTCAGTTGCCCTCTCCCCATATTTTTTAGCAGAGGAGGGATGGAAATCTATTGGCAAAAGGTCTGTGTTCTGTTGCTAAATTGACCTGAAGAATGAATTCCATTTTAAGTGTGGGTTCTCATTGTATTTTTCCTGACCCTGTAGTATCTCCTACAGATTTAAACAGACAGGGTGGCAAGTGTGAATGGAGAGAGAAAGGAATTTTTTTTTTACATGGCATGAACCATCCTACCTGTCTTTCCATGCCACGAGTTACCTTGCCAATCAGAACTGGAGATGGGACGATAAGGACTCACCTCCCTAGGACCTCCTGCAGTGTGAGCATCTCACCACCCTAAGCAAGATTTTAGTCCTTTTAAAGATATGTGCTTTCCATTAACTATATCCCCTCAACACAAGTCAACTGCACATGCAGTGCATAACTGGAGAAAGAATATGTTTCAGTGTGAGGAAACTTAAGAGGATTTATTCCTTTTTTTATTAGAAGGGGCTAGAAATTCCTCAAAAAGAGGGATTTGCGTTCCATTCCAAGGAGGTACTAGTGTGATGGTCAGCCCACATGATCCCGCTCCGGACACCCGTGCTCTTGAGTAGTCCCTCCCACAGTGTAGGCGGGCTGCGCCACATGACCAACAAAATTGGTGGAAGTGACGGGGTGCGACTTAGGAGACCAGGTCATAAGAGACGTTGGCACTTCTGCTTGCTTTCTTTAGGATCAGGGGCTCAGAGGACACACCCTGTGGAGATATGCATGTTGCAGGGGGCTGAGGCTCCCAGCCACCTGCCAGCACCAACTTGCCAGCTGTCTGAGGAGCTGTTGGAGGAAGTTCCTCTAGCATCAGTAGGAGCTTCGAATGGCCCTAATCCTGGCTGATCTTCCCTGAAACCTCTTGGAACATGTCAGGCTGGACCTGCCCAGGTAATCACTCCTGAGTTTGTGATGCACAGAGGTAATGTCTCAGTATTGTTTCGAGCCAGTATGCTCTGAGACCTTCTTTTATGCGGCAATGGGGTAATGAACTCACTTAGACTCTTGAAGGCCTTCAGGGACTCTTTGGCCACTGACGCCTTTTTTTAATAAAGCATCTAGTTCAAGAACTGCTGTAGTTATAAGGATTCCAGGAAGCTTCGGGCATGCTGTGTGCACTGTCTCACTTAGTTCACATACAGCTCTTTGAGGCAGATACTCATTATGACCCATTTCACATATCAAGAAATTGGAGTCCAGAAAATGTTAAGCTTACTCAGGTAGCATTGACTGACTTTAAGACCTGCATCTTAACCTCTAATGTTATACCACTTCCTCTCTGACTCCATTATCTTCCTCGTTATTTCATCTATTTGTGTGAGATTTTAATTTGTTTTCACTTTTCTCTACATGAGATGTGAAGTGAATCACAGGCACAGAGCGATTTCACTTGTCCCCTTTGAAACTCCCAGCACAAAATTGGAGATCTTAGGTGTATCTGGTATGCATATAACCATTTTCCTAGTGAAACAAGCTAGGTGAGAAGGAAACATACCACTTTTCTTCCTGTTTTCTTTTCTTTTCTTTTCTTTTCTTTTCTTTTTTTTTTAAGCTAAATTGTCTAAAAGGGCTTTGCTTATACTTAGTAAAAAAGTCTGTTTTCTAGATATTATCACTCCAATATGTCCGTGGAAACTTTATCAGTCAAAAAGCCTTTAGTTTGATCCTACACAGTGGAATTCATCACAAACTCGGGAAGTCTTTCCACATCTTAACTGAATGTAACAATTGATTTAGTCTTTTATTACTGAATTCTTACTCTTTGCTGTATTTTATTCATAGTAGCTGTCTCTTTCGAGCACTACATAGTTGAGTTGTATAAATGTGCCTAGAGTATATAATTTAAAAAAATTCTTACTATGGGGGTGTCTGTCTGACACAGTCATCTGGTTGTCTGACTCTTGGTTCTGGCTCAGCTCATGATCTCAGGGTTGTGAGATCGAGCCCCACGTGGGGTTCTATGCTCAGTTTGGAATCTGCTTGAGATTCTCTCTCTGCCTATGCCATTGCCTTTCCTGCTTGTGCTCTCTCTCTCTCAAATAAATAAATTTTTAAGAAAAAATTGTCAGACATATTCCTGGGAAGCAAATACTAATGTTATGCTCACTTGACAGATAAGAAGAATGAGTCATTGAAATGCTGTAAGTGGCAGACTTGGGGTTCTCACCTGTCCCTGGCCGTTGCCCGGTGACAGGAATGGGAAGGGTAAAGCCTGGGCAGCTGGTGTAGGGAGGTCAGACGTGCAGCCTGAGGTCCCCCCCGAACAGCACCCCCTGCCCCACAAGGCAAGAGGAAAGACTGAGTCAGGCTCTGCAGACCATAGCCTTTTGCATCTGAGGAAATGGTCTTTCCCTTTGTCTGAACCTTCAAGGAGCACAAAGTGTCCTCCCACACCAGTGGCTTCCTCTTGACCCCATCCAGGCTCAGGCTGCAGCTCCAAGTCTTCTCTTGGGCCCAGCATATAGCTGGGGGACTGGTTTTTTCCACTGCTTTGCTCTGAACTGACAAAAGTAATGAAAGGGCAGGAACCAAATGGTCAAACAGAGTAGAAACACCCTGTGGCCATCTTTGGGATGCAGATTTAGTTGTAGAGTTGATGGATTTCTAGATGAGAGTGTAAAATTGTATATACTGGG
>PITA01023694.1:14630-27756 GCA_004023965.1 Spilogale gracilis
TCTTCTTCTTCTTTAAAAAGATTTTATTTATTTATTTGACACAGAGAGACACAGTGAGAGGGGGACCACAAGCAAGGGGAGTGGGAGAGGGAGAAGCAGGCTTCCCGCTGAATAGGGAGCCCGATGCAGGGCTTGATCCCAGGACCCTGGTAACATGACCTGAGCTGAAGGCAGATACTTAACTGACTGAGCCAATCAGGTGCCTCCATGCCTTTCTTTTAAGGTATTTTAGATCTAGCAAATACTACCACTAATAATAATACCTCTTTTAAATTTTTATTTTTATTGGGAACCAAGTGCAATTTTTTTTTATTAAAGATTTTATTTTTGAGTAATCTCTACACCCAACATGGGGCTAGAACTCACATCCCTGAGATCAAGAGTTGTGTGCTCAACAGACTGAGCCAGCCATATGCCCACTAACTGCAATTTTAGAAGAAAACTACACATAAGTCTCAATATTTTACAAGTCCTGCTAGGACAGTCCTTGATTATTTTCCTGTAAAGTGATCCTCTGTGAATCTATAACTATTAGATGCTGGGGTGGTAAACATACAGATATTTATGGGAGCAAAGAATTGTTTAGTTTTTCCAGAAATAGACTTCAGTGTCATTTTCCCCAATTCATCGTGTATTAGCGCATTCGAATATATTCTTTTTGACACCTCACGGTTGCACCAAGTTGGAGAGTCCTCTAAGAGGTGCTTTATAGTAGTTTTTTTTGCGTGTGTTAGAAAGATCTGTGCAGTGAAATGCACAGTAAAAAACTTCTTCATGGAAGTCCAGGTATAATATGCATACTTCAGGAGCAATGTACACAAACTTCGAGAACTCTCATAAAGAAGAGCAGAATAAAGGACTTTCGTAAAGTTTATGAGATGAATTCTACCATGACTGGTACTAGAGAAACACTGAGCTGGAGAAAGCCATGTGAATGCCGGTGACTTAACTGGGCCCATTATAATTAGGATGAATACATAAACACTAGATAGTTACTCTTAATAATGGTTTATGTTTTTATCTTGTGTTATTTCTTTGAACTGAAACAGCTTCCTCGAATTCAGCTTTCCTTCTTCACTGTTCACTCCATTCTGATCCAGGAAAACACCGTTGTGCCTCTCACTGACAGTACACACAAAGAGCTTTCTCATATATACAGATAAGATGGGGTCTATAAAACAGAGCTTCGAAAGTCATGATTATGACATACTTTGGAAAAATTGTAGTGACATGGGCAATAGAATATGAAATGTACTTGGTACAAAGAACAAGTTCAAGGGTGCTCTGAAGTTGTTTCCCCTGGAAAGTGGTGTGTTTGGAAGTCAGATTGATTGACTGCTTGATTAATTCATTAATTAAATAATTGATTAAGCTGTTCATCTTTTTTTTTTTTAATCTTGTTTATTCATTTCAGTATTTAGAGAGAGTGTGTATGCATGAACCAGGGGAGGGGCAGCATGAGAGGGAAAGAGAATCTCTAGCAGACTCCCCATTGAGCATGGAGCTCAGTCTCAGGACCCCGAGATCATTCCCTGAGCTGAAACCAAGGGTCGAATGGTTAACAGAATGAGCCACTCATTCTGTTTGTTTGTAAACTACCTGCCACAAACATGCTTCTCTCCATACAACTCACCTGCTGGACTGTTAAGAGCACTGTGGATTTGGCAGCTTTCTCAGTCTTCCAACCCAAATCTGTGCAGCCCTCCTAAGATACTTAGAGAGGTATTAAGGGAAGTAGCACCTGAATATTTCATAGTGCTGGCATTAGTCGAACATCTGGTTAACCTCCCTCTGTGACCAGTGTCCCTTTGGTGTTGGGTTCATGGATACTATAGAATGCATTTCCATTTGGGAAGAGAGGGTGGACCATAAGGGAATGTCAGGATCCTGATGTCCTTCATACTGCATTCCTGTGTGATATCAAAGATGAATGGGTTAATGATCTGCAACTAGTAACCAGCTATTTTAATTCTTATTGGCAAGAAAGGCAATAATCAAATGACTCCTATGGGAATGAATTATAATGATGTTAGCAATAAGCCTTCAAGTGAATTATGCTAATTAATTTCTGTAGGTCAGCATTATCCATCACCTCTATCATAAAAGGCAGGGAAGCCTCAATCCGGAGAAACAAAGTTGCATTTCAAAAGCTTTTTTGAGTAGGCATCCAGGGATTGGAATTTGTAGCTTTGCATTCCAAGTGGGCTGTTGAGTTTAGAGAATCAGGACAATGCCCAAGGGGTTAACCCCCTTTCTTCCCTGTAGAGGTCACACACAGGGGAGATGGAGAGTACTTGGAAGACCCAGTGGGGAAGCGTTTACTGCTGTCTAGGCAGTACTTGTTCTGCAAATAAACAAACTTCAGTCCCGAAGACTTTCCAGTGTGTATCTTTGAAGGCATAAAATTCACTCACACACAACAGTGATTCAATAGCCTACTGCCAGTAGGACCACTCTTTAAAAATTAAAATAAGATTGAGCTTTCTATAAGAGGTAACAGCTCTGCCCTAGAAATTGGCTCTACTCAGATCTCTGAATAAGAGCTAATGTAAGTCCTTTCTGAATATACTTTCTCACATGCGGTTTTAGGTTAGCACAAATGAATAAAAAAGCAGATTGCATAAGAAAGTAAAGGTGACATTTTATTCCTTAAGTGGTAAGATGTCAATCATTCGGTCTTGCTAATCCAAGACAGCGTGTTCAACCCCAGTAACATTTTTTTCTGCCGTTTTAGAGGGCATCTCTGCTAATAAAATTTATTTGAACAAGGCAGAGATTGCTAATGCCGGGAGACTTTAATGTCATGTTGTTCAAGAATTCAACTTCCAGCCATGTTGGCTCCATGACAGGTAGACATGGGACCACAACAGCAAAATGTATTTAAAATGTTGCACACTTTCCAAACTGCAGGTGATTGTGCTTAGACTGTATATATATACATATATGTGTGTGTGTGTGTGTGTGTGTGTGTGTGTATCCCCCCCTCCCCCTCCCCAGCTAGGGCATTTGTGAAATCTGTGAGCTGCCCAAGTGTACATGACTAAATGGGACTTCCCATTTGGTAATACAGTTGGTTCGGAAAGTTGGCACAAAATTTTACATAGGATATTTAGATTGAAATGGTTATTTCCTCTTACGTAAAACTTGCATCAGCTCTACCTGAAACATTAATCAATTTTTGCACTTTTTTGTCTCTAGAACTGCAGCATTTTTGAACTGCTGTCAAAGCTGGCTTTCCTGCTTTCCTAAGGGCTATGTTCAAGGTCATGTGACTGTTTACTGCTTCAGTAAAAAGCAACTTATAAATGCAAAATGCTTTGTCTCATGTATTCATGCAGTGCTCCTTGGCTTACTTTGGTGTTTACTTGATATGTATTCACCAGCAAGCCTTTTATTTCTGCAAAACTGCACAGTGTATCATTTTTGCATCTGACACTGACTTTGTTCTAGGAAAGTGTTTTAATAACAGAGGCAAAAAGAAAATGCTACCACAAGGAGCTATCTAAGCCTTGCAGATGTGCTTAAGTTGCTGAAAAGGGAGGGAGCTTTTGAAGGGCACAGTGACCTTGAGCAGTACAAAATCCCACAGTGAAAGGTGTTAAACCATAGTTGACTGCCAGATCTTATCACGGTACTTCCTGGTTTACTTGTGCATTTTCACTTTAAATTCCTTATTATCCAGCAGAGATATATCGTGGTTTACATGAAACCCCAAACAACCACAGGGGGAAACCCAACGTATTTACTCTGTTTTCAGCCACGAGGAATGGAGAACAGTGATTTTTAAGGGACCTTCTTTCTCTTTTCTTTGGGAGACTTTGGATTTGAAGCCTTAAGTAGTGACGTCTCTAAATGGAACCATTTTATTTGCCACTGTTCTGCTCGTTCATTCACATCATCAGACTCCGTAGATTTGAAGTGCTCATCTTAACTCAGGTTTCAGTCTGCAGTTCAGGACAAAGTAGATCTTGGTCTGAGTCAGGCTCTGCCATTCCTGAGTATGAAATTATCAAGTCATTATGCTCTCTGAACATTAGCTTCCTCATGTATAGAATGCAAAATACAGATAAAAGTGCCCATTTGGAAAACTTGTTGTCTCTGTGTGTATATAAACAGAGACTCAGTAAATGGCCCTTCCCTCCTCACTTTCCTTTGCTCTTAGGGTAAAACAACTTTTTGTGCCATGTTTTTCACAACTCTGAAGTACAGATGGCCCTCCTGTTGTCTGTTGAAATTATTTAGTAGAAAAGTAGTAATAATGTCTTTTTCGAAATGAATGCTGGACCACTCAGTGGTCAGATCATCTGGGAGGCAGATTGAAGTGGTCAGGGCATCTTGAAGTATGTATTGGCTCCATGAGACCAAAAGATCAGGACTAGCTGGGTGACTTTGACCTCATGAAGCTTTAACTTACTCATCTATAAAGCAGAGATTATAAGAGGAATTCTAATAGCAACACTCATAGGAGTTATGAAGGTTAACTGAAGTAATGTGGGTATCAAGTACTTGGACCAGTTTGCACACAGTAGAGGCTCATACACAGCCCCTGCAGTGTATCTGGAAGTTTCCTTTTGGCCAGGATCCTCCAAATCTTTGAAGAACAAAGACTGAAACCCAGTGATTCAGTCACAGTTGAGCTGCATTGGTAAAGATATTGCCAAGACCCAGGGTAGCATTTATTAACATTTTTTCCTTCCAAGTTCACGTCCCTTCTGTGTTGAACACAACCTCCCAGCCAGAGTAAATGGTACAAACCATGTCACATGCCCAGGTGGCTCTGCTTCACAAGCCTACAAATTATGCTTCATATCCTAAGAGTGAAGAAAGCTCTGTTTTCTCTATGAACTGCTTGAAGATGAAGCACGATTTTACGTGATGTCAGTGTTAGCTCTAATTTTATTGGTGCCTCCTGCATCTTTAGTCTGAACATTTCTAGGGACTATCAGGATCTGAGTCCTGGTCTTTTAGTCTCTTGGAGCCACTGCTTGAGTCTGAAGTTTTTGAGAGAAAGAATGGCCTTGGCCTCTGTGGGAGGCCTCTGTGTGGCCCCTCTGGGGGTTGGGGTGCTTGAGTAAAAGAACAGTGACAAGCAGGCTAATGACAATAGGTAAAGCGTTAGTGTCTTCCAGGCAGGTATTTTCTCCAAAGGTAAACGCGGCTCTGAGCCAAAAGAAAGACTGGACAGCAGAGGACAGAGTGGTGACACAGCACGGAGATTGGGGGACAAGGAAACCTGCGTTGTTGTTCACACAGTGGGCTGACAGAGTGGATATTTTTAACCGTTTCCAGATGCGAGCCACAAAGGCACATGGGAGATTTATTTCTTTTACAACAGAAGTCAATTGGGCATGACATTAATGTATTGTTTCAAGAAAAGTCTAACTCCACTAAATCGAGACTCAGTAGGAAATGTAAAGAGAAGCAATTTCTGTTATCGGTTTTAATGAATACCATTAAGTGATAACCAAAAGGAGAGAAGAAAAAAAAAAGATCAGGGATTGCTCAGAAAACATCCTTCCCACTCTTCTAAATTATCATGACAACACAGTCTTTAGCTGTGAAGTTAATTTCCTCCGTAATTATATTCTATTTAGAGGTGCCGTTGCTTAGAAGCACCCTCCTGGCGAGGAGGCTTTTTTATTCTGGCAGGGATGAGGAAGAAGGGGTCCCCAGCCCCAGCAGCAGGTATTTATTTTCCCTGCTTCGTCACCCTTGGGCACTTACCCATTGGGGTGCCTTGGGAGCCCCTCCCCTCCGAGTGACTGCCTCTCATCCCCAGAGCAGTGGGCAGAGGAATGCACTTGAGGGAGATTCTGGGGGGTGGGAGGGAAAGCTTCCTAGGCTGCAAGTGAACGCACTTGCATTTAGTTCTCTGGGCTCACTGAAAGCCCGTAGCTCGCCTCCTGTCCTCCAGCCCAGGGTGGTGGGTTAAATGGGTCCTAGTCTCACCGATACAGTTATGCAGGCAAGAAGGCCAGGTGCTTAGGAGAGAAAGATGTTAAAGAACAAGATGAAAGCGGGCATCCTGAGGCCCTTTGCTATGCAGCTGAATCCTGGCAATCCCCATGCTGCTAGGGCAGCAATGAGCGATGAGCATGTTTTACCATTTCCATCACCCAGATCCTTGTTTGTAGCCTTTTTGCTCACAGTCACTGGGGGAGCCAACAAAGAAACAAACAAAAAAAGCCACAAATAGACTTGCCGTCTTCCAGTTGGTCATGAGGGCTTCACGGTAAGGATACAAAACTAGGACAATATCTTTGTTAAGATATAGGCCAATTTCTTATTTTCAGACTGGCAGGAGAAAAAAAGAAAAACAAGGCCAAAGGATTCTGATGCATGATTTGAAGAGACACATCCCGAGATTCTCTCGCCAGCGTCACGCCCAAGCCGAGTCCTGGGTCCAGCCCGTGGAGGCTCTAATTGTTTCACTGCCTCATCCCCGCACATTATTTTTGCTCATTAACGAGATGGCATCATAATGGAGCAAGCGGCAGCCGGAGTGATTAGCAAAGCGCCTCCCTTCCATTCTTCAAAATGTCATCAACACACTGGTCAGGAAACAAACTCATTTTCCGACTCTGCCGTGATTTGCGGGGTTGTGGGCGCTGATGATGGCTTGTCTGCTTGGTTTAAAAGAGCCTCTGATATAACAGAACCTGACACTGTTTACTTCAGCCCTATTATGCCTGCTGCATTCACTGAATGCTTCACTGGAGAAGAAAAATCGAAAGCAGGCTATTCGTGGGGGATGCCAGCTGCTTTTTAAAAAAGGAAATCAATTTTTGCTTGAGCTCAGAATGTACTCCGCGGGTCCAGACTGACCTACCACTTTTGATGTCAACAACAAAAAGGATCTGCCTGAATTTTCCACAACAATCACCTGACAGCTCAAAGAGCATTGAAAATCCTAGATTAGTTCCATTTTAGTTTCTGTTCAAATTGGTATCCTCTGGGGCCAAGAGTATCACCAAATACAAAGCCTTTGGTGACACAGCCCTCGAAAGCCGTGCCTGAGGAGAAGTCGAGGCTGTGCTGCCTGGGGCTGGGTTTTGTGATAAATTACTTGGCAGGGCCGTTTTATGACGGAAATAATTAGTTATGTTTAGTATTTATAGCTAGTATCATGATGCCTTTCTGCACTGCTAATTAATTATTTTATGGCCAGCATGTTTCAAATGCAATTAGTTCGCTATGGCAATGATCATAATATTTTGCATATTCATGACAACATCCTGCCTATTTACAGCAAAACTTGGGTGTCAAAATCAGTTATTTTCCTTTTGTTATTAGGCAGAATAATTACAGGAAACAATAACAATGATCTCTTGCATGTGAATAACATTTTACATCTGAGCACCTCCATTCATGGCCCCCACACACATGTACCCCTGTGGTTTCTCAAAGGGAAACGGAAGCTCCATATGGTGACAGCTTTCGGCTCGGTCTTGAGCCAGCTTGAAGGTCACCAACGGAGGCTTTTGCTCTTTTTACGTATAGCTGGAGTGTCGTCTGGCCGCCTGGGATGGACCAGTGGCTAAAGGAATATTTGGGCCATGAAGGAGTCCACCTGCGCTCAATTGTTTAGAACGAAGTCCCACCCTTTTTTTCTTCATTATTATTTGTGTTATTTCCTTCATGCGACATGTGGAGGGGCCTTTGAAGAGAGGAATCACATCCTGAGGTCTTCGTTCACTGGAGGGCTCAGAAGACAGATTGAGTTATTGCTTAACTCGACTTCCTATCCAGCAGGCACACTGCCTTTTATCGAACTATTGAGCGCTTCTTATATCCTGGGAGTCTAGAAATAGTATTACCCGGCAAAGCCTGGGAATGTTCTCAATTAGCTTGCGAACAAGATCAATGACATATGCTCTCTTTCAGATCTGGGCCTATTTCTCTTTACTTTAAGCCTCTCAGACTAGCCCTAATCCTCCATTTCCTTTTCTCCACATGTGCTCTGCAAAGTAGTGTAAAAGGCAAAGGAAAAATATTGTGTACTGAGAATGGAAATTTAGCCATGAATTTCTTTTATGGAACTTTCGTAAGACCGGGCTCTCGGGTCCAGGAGAACCCAGTGGTGCTGCAGAAATGAAATGTTTACATGCTTTTAGTATTTACTCCCCAACGTCTAGACCATCAAGAAAAAAAATTTTTTTAAAGCAGTTGAAGACTTCAGATTTTTTTGTTTTTTAATTTGTTGAATATCTTGTTAAAAACTACACACCAGTGTGGACTCTCTGGCCTCTCTAGGGATCAGACTACCATGTCTTTCCCTCTGAAGGACAAGAAATTCTTCCTTTTTCTTCACCAAAGTCTCTCCTGCTTTTATTTCAAACCCATTTCCATTCATTGGGCTTGTTGTGGACATGAAGAGCAAACAGACTTTGAAGTTAATAATCATTATTTTCTCATTTCTTGGGATAAAGGCAAAAAGAATCCCTTTGGCCTTCCCTCAGAAACCATTTTTTGTCCCTGTAATCATCTCTGTCACTTCTCTGAACTCACTCCAGCTTCGCCACATCTGCACATGACAAGCTTGAGTTCTCCATGTCCTTAAACACACCCGCAACTCTGTTCTCAAAAACATCTGCCAGCCCTTGAGGCCAAGTCTACAATTAATCCTTCTGTTTTAATAGCTCTGGCATTGGTCACAGCCTCTCTGTTTTTGTTGCCCTTCAAAAAAACAGAAACAAAAACAAAAACAAAACCCCAACCCCCTAAAAAAAAAAAATAGAAAGCCACCCACATAAAGCATCCAGGGAGAAGAGATACTTTTAAGGTGATTGGTCAACCTTAGGAATGATACCCTTCCCTTGTGACCTTGAAGATGGGCTCCTTCCCAGGTTGAGCCTCTGGCTTCCTTCAGTCTGAGGGAGAGAAGCACAATTGGAAATACTGGGGTCTGCCAGTATTTTGTAGTGAACTCCAAGAATTCTGGGTCTATGCTAGGGCAGGCCAATGGTTCTCAGACACCTCAAACAAATTGAGCCCTACATGGGATATTTACTACTAAAATCCCCACTGTTATTATTGGGGGAGATTCTTCAGTATCTCCATAAAAGCTGAAATGTCTGTGAATGAATAGGGAGAAATGTCCTAAGATAGAGGTGTTACATGTATGTATCGAGGCAGACATGGTTTAATCAATCTTTGATGATGAAGAATCACTGATGTATGTGATCTCTAGCTCACCTTTCTGCTCCTCACCTAACTTAGATACCGTCCCCACCTTGTTTTCCTCCTGCCTCTTCCCCAGCTCCTCTAATACCAAGGCAACCTCTCGCTTACCATTCACTGGCATTTAGAAAAATTAAGAAGTGACTGATAGTTGCGGGGCGTGGGATCATCGTCAGTCCCTTTCCTGAAAGGATCGTGCCAGCTCACTGTCTTTCTAGAGCCTCAACCGTGGCTGGAGATGTGCCCTTCTGGTGAGAAATTGAAAATACAAACATATTGTCGTCCTGATGAGCTATTTATGTTTTTTGTCATCAAAGAGCAGCATAAAAAGAATAATGCAGGCGGTGTGCTTTTAGTAATTGAGAGCCTAATCAATTCCACATTGTAATTGACCCTGTCATCTGTTTACACACCTTTCATCGGTTTACAGTTGAGCTTTTAAAAGGCAGGCTTGCCCCAACCCCACGGGTTGGGGAACATCTGTCTTGCTGCTCTCTGAGCACTGCATAAAGGTTATGTTGAAAGAGAAACATCAATAACATTTTACAAACTGATTTTTTGTTCATTTAATTCGTAATTGTGAAATATTAGTGCTGGGCATTACTTCTCAGCCAAACTGAGCTTTGCTGGGCTTGAGTTGTAGTAAATAGCGGATGTATTTATATAATGTGAACAATCCTAACCTCTGTATTACTTGGTTCAGTAGGCTGAGATAGCAGGCCAGTTGTTGTCATCAAAACTGAATAATTTTTACGTATCTCAGGCGAAGCTAAGGTTTTTTTTTTTTTAAGGTTTCTTTATTTCCAATTATAATTTTCACACCTCTTGTATTTCTATAAACTTCACAGGCTTCACTAATATATTTTCATGAAGATTGACTTGTAGCAGCCTTCTATAGGGATTAAAGCTGACATCTGTGTAACAGTGCCTGAGAGAAAAAAAATATTAATATGGTTCCTGCAATATGATGATCGACATTAGGATGTCATTAACAAACCAATTTCTGAAATGGGAACTGACACTGCATTGGGCATTCTGATCTTGGGCTTGACCCAGCTCTTGGATCCACACCTGAGGCTGGACGGCAGAAGACTCTCCCTCTCTCTAAATTCTTTAGGAGTTTGATATGAATGAAATTTGAGAAAGTGGCATGTGGCTTTTCTGGCTTTTGGGATTTAACTCTGGTTTTTGCAGGTCACCCTCCCCCCAGTCCCTTATAGATTTCATTTTTCTCAGGAAAAGGTGGATCCAAGCAGAGGACACACCACACCATTTTCTGTGGTGTGTTTCTTTTTGTTTATCTGAAATATGAATAAGTTGCATATAAATGTAGTGCATCCAAGTGGAACAGAAAAGCAGGGTCTCCCTTAAGTGCGGGTGCTGTACTTCACCGGAGAGGATCCCGAGTGCTCGCCTGTGCCTCTGTGCTGAGAGTTCGTCCACACGGACCAGCTTTAAGCCTGACCAGGGCTCGTCTGGAGGGTTTAACTTTCAGTTCCTCACGTGATGTCCCCGGAATTTTTTCATACTTTGTAAACACACGCATAGCATCATGTGCATGCATGCATCTGCTTTTCACTTTGCCTTTAAAAATGTAAGGTAGCCACTTTGTGGTCACCAAGTATACCCTGAGTGTCTCTTACCTGCTCTGGTTGCCAGGGAGCCGCACAGAGACCCCCACACTCACCCCGGTCCTTCAGCTTGCTTGTAATCCAGACGTCGTGGCTGTAGAACTACATGGAGGAACCTGGTGTTCTCTTTTTAAGAGTCTTTTATTTAAAATCCCACATTCCTTTATCTTAAAGTTACTTGACTTGGGTTTTGTACTAAAGGTGAACTATCTTTTGATCCCTTGGGTATAACCCTTTGCCCTGTTTCTGCGTTTTCTGCCTCGACTGCTGTTTCAATTTTAAAGTCATCCTTAAAAGAGTGAAAGCTTCAATGGTACAATGGTACAATGAGCACCTCTGTGAGAACTAAGATGACTCTTAGTACCCTTATTTCCCAGTGTGGAAGCTGTGTCCAGAGAGCCCCAGATGAGAGGTCCAAGGTCAATGGCTGGATACAGATGAGGGCTCTGGATGCATGGACCAGGATTATTTTCCCACTCCTCAAGGGCTGGACAGAACCAAACATTCCCTGGAGTGACTGTTTGCAGGCCATGCTAAGGGGACGCAGAGAACCCCCAGGGTTGTGATTTGAGCACACGATGCAAACAGATAGCCGGTGGTTTGTGGAATTGGCTGGATGCTGCAGTCTGTCCACTTCCACCTGTGTGACGAGGAGACGCTCTCTGATATAGACTGCAGGCCAGAGCACTGGCTCGGCAGTTTGATCATTTTAGACTGGGGACTTGGGGAGAAACGCCCTTCTGCTTTTTTGCTGTGTTCCAAAGTTGTTGAGAATGTAAGAGTAAGAAAGTGTGTGTTGTTTTCATTGCCCATGTCAACTGAGGACACATTTTCATGAAATAATTGTGCACCTGTTCTTTGGTCTTGATCCCACTGTTAGAAATGAAGTTTCTTTGTTTCCAGGGCAACTGCGACCTTGACCTCCAGAGGGCCTTTGCTCTTTATGTGCATATCACGGAGTTGTAAAAGTTGTGCAAGGCTGTATTGATAGTCCTCACCACATCCAGAGTGGAATCATCAGTTTGGAGTAGTTTGGTTCGGAAGGGGTTTAATTGCTGTAAACTGTATTTGTAAACTAGAGCTTTCTACCACATCTAACAATTTCATGAAGTAATTGTTAGCAGAAACAAAATCTGTATTTATTAATGTTTATTGTTTTTTGGCTGAAATTAATTTTCAAAGCATACTTTGGAGTGCCATTTACATTCAAAAATAAATAGAGCAGATGTGTAATTAGGCCAGCTTCAGGATATTCCAGGAGGCTTAATGTGCCACCATTTACTGCATCAAGGCAAATGAGTAAACCTCCAGAGTGATCAGCTTCACAGAATAATGTTGTATCTAATCCAGTGCCTGAATGAGACATGAACATATTTCTGCTTCGCTGTGATACCAGTAATTAGCAAAGTCTCCCTAGATCTAGTTACATTTAGAATAAAGTAAATAACTTGTTCATGATTTGGCCATTTCTGATATGGTCCTGTGGCTTTTGAAATGGAAGGTGAATGAATTAAAACAAGCTGTTGCGTATAGCCGTCACGGTAAATGCTTCCTTAAATAGCAGAGGATTAAAAAAATCTGAATTTCCCTATCCCTAAGCCTCGTACAAAATAATACAATAGGGCTGCTTGATGATGTTTTTAAAAACCTGAAGAACAACCACGCAGATCTGTAACGTCAGGGACCAATATGGCTGATATCATTTTAAGCCTCATTTTCTGGCCGCACCGAACAGAAGACCTATTAGAGGTTCTCCTGTCTTCACTTATCTTTTGTGTATTTATAAAAATAAAATGGATGTCTTGTTAAAAGATGACAGAATGCCTGTTTTATTGCAAAAGACTTCCTTTTCACATAGCAAATGGATCTAGATGTAGATTCTCAAATTGCCAGGCTTTCTCAGCGGAGGAGAGGTGACAAGGTGAGTGAGCTGTCTCCTTCCTTCAGAAAAATGCTTTCCCCAGATCATCCTCCACCCTGATGGGGCCCCACCTACCTGGGCAGGTGGGTTATTCCCCATGACAGGAGAGACATTTGTCACGCCCCCACAGAAGTCCGGTTGTCCACCTTCATCAATTCCAAACCCATTGAGATGTGGCGGCTTTTGCTGCATGTGTTTTGATGCAAAACCTGCCAATGGAAGGAAGAACTTCCCAATGCCCACTATGCCAGGAAGCCTTTTGATCTTTTGCCTTGGGAAGATAGAATTTTGTGTGTGTTTTTTTTTTAAATTAACATAAACTGTATTCTTTGCTTCAGGGGTATAGGTTTGTGATTCATTAGTCTTACACAATTCACAGCACTCGCCATGCCAC
>PITA01023695.1:0-27655 GCA_004023965.1 Spilogale gracilis
AGTGGGGGTTGGGCTGCCTTGTGGTGTGTCTTCGGGGGAGGGGCATGTCTGGATTTGAGGGGGATGGGCACGTCTAGGAGGGGGGAGGCTGCGCGGGAGATGGGGTGCCAGCCTCGGCCTCCGAGGGGCCCCAATACCTGATTCCTGTATGTAAACAGCTGGTTTGGGGGCGTGCGCGCCCCGCTGACGGTGGGCTCAGTAGGTGAAAACCAGGTCGGCGATGCTAGACGGGCGCCAATCCCCCGCGATCATCTCGGTAACCTCGGGGGTGCAGTAGTCCGGGAACTCGAAATGCGACGTGCCCGAGGGGGGCGGCAGGTCCGGGTCGCGGTCCAGGGCGCTGCAGTCCAGACCGGCAGGGCCGGGGGGCAGTCTGGACAGAAAGCCCAGCGGCTCCTCCCCCGACGCCACCGTCTCCTCTTCGCCTTCCTCCGCCGCCGCCGCCTCCTCCTCCTCTTCCTCCAGCTCCTCGTCCTCCGACGGAGTGGGGGAGGCGGCGGTGACAGCCGCCCCCTCGCCCGACGGCCCCTGGGCGCGCTCAGCTGGTCCCCGGGCAGCCCGCCCCGCCGGGACCATCCTCCACAGCTCCCTCCCGGGGGTCTCGACCAGGCGCACTTCCAGCAGCTCCTCGTCGTCGTCCTCGTCGTCGTCTTCTGGCGCCGCCGCGCTGCCCCCCAAAGGCCCGCCCGCTGCTCGGCGGCCCCCGCGGCCAGGCAGCTGCGGCCCGGGCTTGAGCCTGCTGCCGCCGCCGCCGCCGCCGCCGCCACCGCCACCGCCGGGGGGGCGGGGCCGCGCCTTGGCGGGCGCCCCCTTGCTCTTTTTGCGCGGCCGGTACTTGTAGTCCGGGTAATCCGCCATGTGCTTGAGGCGCAGCCGCTCCGCCTCCCGCACAAACGGGATCTTCTCCGAGTCCTGCAGCAGCTGCCAGCGGCGGCCCAGGCGCTTGGAGATCTCGGCGTTGTGCATGTCGGGCCACTGGTCCATGATCTTCCGCCGCTCGTGCTGCGACCACACCATGAACGCGTTCATCGGTCTCTTAATGTGGCCGCTCGGCGTCTTGCACCAGCCAGGCTCGCGCGCCCCTTCCTCGGCCGGTCCGGGCCCCGGGGGCGGCGGCCCGCCGTCCCGCTTGGCCCTCGCGCCCCGCTGCTGCACCATCGCGCCTGGGCCCGGGGCCGCTAGACGCCGCCGGGGGCCGTCCGCATCCTCCGCGGCTGGGGGTGGGGGAGGAGGCAGCAGCGACGGAGGGGCGGCCCCGCCCCGCAGCTCGGCCCGGCCCCCGCGAGCTGGGGAGCGAGGAACTGGGTGCTCGGGCCCAACGGACGGCGGGGGGAGAAGGTCAGCGGCGCGGTCTCAGGCGGGCTTGGCGCGCCCCCGCCGCCTCCGGCAAGTTGCGCCCTGCCGCACGCTGCACATTGTTTTGCGGGGGCGGAGGAATCGCACCCTCCGGCCCCCGCGGGCTCTCCTCGCAGCCTTCTGCTCCGCCGCGGCCCGCGCGCGCCGCTCCCCGCCCCGCCGCCTTCCAGTGTCTTTCTCCCCGCGCGGTCCCGCCGGCGCGCGCGCCACCCCTCCCCCTCGCCGTCTGCGGGCCGCCGCGGCGCGCGCGGGGCCGCCCCGTGTAAACACCGAGGTGCCCGCTTGGGCTGCGGCCGGGCCACGCCTCGCGCTCGGGCGACGCGTCACCCGTTGCTGGGCAGAGAAGCTGGTATTTGCATCTCCCAATCGCTGGCTGCCGGGGCGGGGCGGGGCTCGGGCTGAGAGGCGGGGCGGTCTCGCGGCTGGGTTGGAGGGTGTCGGATGAGGTCGGTTTCTTTTCTTAGGCTGGGGACTGTAAGGAGAGTGGAGGAACGCGGAGCGTGCTTTAGGTCTGCCTCCGAAAGCTTGTCCCGCCCCATATTGCCTTTGAAATTTTCGGCTTATTCAGTGACACCTGCCGCCAGGTGGAACCTCCGCGCCCTCCTCTTTTGGAGGCGTCTTTCTGGACTATCCCAGAACAGAATGGGGGGACTCGAGATCGGGAAAGCTCTTCAAGAGGACAGACTCCTCGTTTCATAGATGTAGCCCCTGCCTAGTACACACAAGGTCTAGCCACATAGGGGCTCGGCAAATGCTTTTTGTCACAAATCCAATGAATATTTTTTTAAGCCTCGTCTGAGGCGCCACAAGAGTCCTGAGGAAGAAGGGAATACGACACCCATTTTCCAGATTCGGAACAAGGAAGACAAGCAGACTAGGGCTCTAATCCTAGGCTCGTGGTCCCTGCTCTCTTCCCAGCTCAGCGCATCTCGCTGGGGCATTCTTGCCTACCAGCCAAGGGTCCTGAGAAGGGCTTGACTTTACACTTTTCACAGTCCTCAGGCGAGGTTCCATGATGCGGGAGTGCCCAGTCCCAAGCCCCACCCCACACCGCGACCTGCGGGTTGCGGGACTAGGGCGTGACGTCCCTCCGGAGTCTAGAGAAGCCTACGCGGGTACGGGGGCGGAGCCAGACCAAGGGGCGTGTCCGCGAAGCTTGCTGGAGGCGCGTGGCGGGGAGGGGCTGCGCGCTCCCCACTCACCACGTGTGAGGCCTGTCGGGCACCGCGGGGCGTGTGCTGTCCCTGAGGGAGGTCACCTTCACGGCACCAGGGGCCCGGGCGATGGGAGGGGGCGCTGAGGTCTCGCCCCTGGGAATCAGGAACTGGGAGGGGTCGGGATCCAGGGTCTCTAAAGTGGCATTCCGCTGGGGTGTAGTGGGCACTGTGCGGGGCGGAGGGTGAAAGTCTGGAGGCCGACTTCACTCACCACCGGGCGGGTAGGGGAAGAGAGCCCAGCCGGAGAGTGTGGGGCGGGGAGGAAGGGCTGGGGTGCGGCTCTGCAGACGCGGGGGGCGGGGTGATGCTCTTGGGTGCCCGGGAGGGAAATTGGAGCGTGGCGAACGGGAGGGGGCGACTCTTAAAGGCACAGGGCGCTGGGAGGGAAAGGCCCTGCTCTCGACCAAATGGTTCTTCCGCAAATGTACTGGACGCTGGGATTTGGAGATCCCCCGGGTTTGAACTTGCCGAACGGGAGCTTGGTCTGTTCAGTCCTCCATGGAGTGAGAATTACTGTATTCGTATCCCAGTGCCTCCCTTTCCTTCTTGAAATGGGAAAAAGCAGTTTCAACCTCATACGGTTGATGTACAAATTAAACAGGATAATGGCTGTGAACAAATCCCTAACACCTAGTAAGTGCTCAATAAATAGTAGTTATCTGGGACTCTGGTCACCAACAAGGTCGAGACACCAACATAATACAAATAAAAATGGCAGGGTGGGGATGTATTTATTTTAAAAAAGATCAAAATAATCATGGGAAAATTAGTTTTTTTGAATTTTCTAACACTTCTACACCTTTTCATGTAAGTTTTATTTTAAATGACATGAGGTCATGGCCATCTTTCAGTGCTTAGGAACTCTCAAAGGTCCTATTCTGGCCCTTTGGCTGCGACCATTATTCTACGGGTTTCAAGGGACTGGCCTGGATGTTCCTCAAACACAGAAGGCTTGGCCCCACCTTAAGGCCTTTGTACATGCTATCTGCTTTGCCTGGACAAATTTTCACCCCATCCCCACATGGCTGACTCTGCCCTAACCACTCTGTTGTAGCCCACCCATTCTCCTACATCTCAGGTGCACAGAATTGCTTGTCTGTGGCACATTTTCATCACTGTTCATATTTAACTCACTTTATGTTTGTATTTATTTATACATAATATAATAAAAACCAGTTAAGGGGCCCCTGGGTAGCTCAGTCTGCTAAGCATCTGCCTTCAGCTCCAGTCATGATCTCAGAGTCCTGGGACCAAGGCCCCTTGGGTCCAGCTCCTTGCTTGATGGGGAGTCTGCTGGTCCCTCTCCATCTCCCTCTTGTGCTCCCTCTCTCTCTCAAATACATAAAGTCTTAAAAAAAGAAAACAGATCAGCAACCAACACAAGAACTGGAATGCTAATAGTAACCTACCTTCTATGAACTCCTTTCCAAACCCATCCCTCCCTTCCCTTGCGTGAGGTAATGTCTCTCCAGAAACTTCCTTTACATAAAAAACAGGGGGTGCCTGGGCAGCTCAGATGGTTAAGCTTCTGCCTTCAGCTCAGGTCTTAACCTCCAGGTACTGGGATCCAACCCCACATCTTGCGCCACAGTGGGCTCCCAGGTCAGCGGGGAGTCTGCTTCTTCCTCTCCCTCTGCTCCTCCCCTTCCCTGTGCTCTGTCTCTCAAATGAATAAATGAAATTTTAAAATTAAAAAAAAAAACTCACTTAACAGCTTTATTGAGACATAATTTACAATCCACACTATTCAGACATTTAAAGTGTGCGATGCAATGGTATATTCACAGACTTGGGCAACCATCACTGCAATCAATTTTAGACTATTTTCATCAGCCCCCCAAGAAACTCTGTGTTTGTTATGCATCTCTTCTCCATCTCCTCTACCTGTATTCTAATCCCCATCTCTAAGCAACCGTTAGTCTACTTTCTGTCTCAGTGGACTCGCTACACCATTTTACATTGCTACCAGTAGTGAGAGTTGCAATTTCTCCTTTCTCTTACTTTTGAAAATACAGTTTCTTAAAAATATGTTCACTTACCTTTAGCTTTGTCAAAAGGTATCATGCTTCCTGTAATATTCTGGTATTTACTTTCTCACTTAGTATTACAGTGCTAATACCTAAGTATTGCACCTATGTGGGCTTGGTTCATTTTCCACTGTGAGGATATACTAGTTTTCTTATCTGTTGTCCCATCTGTGGACGATGGGATTATTGCCAGGTTTTTGCTCCTATGAAGAATGTTACTATTACCAATCCTAAATGTGTTCCTGGAGCTCAAGGACAGGGTCTCCAGAGTATATCATGGAAAGTGTCATGGCTATATCTGAGGACATGTGGATGCTAACTTTTACAAGGTAATGTCAAACTTCCAAATTCCACCAGTTAACTTTCTTACCAGCAGTATTGATGAGATCCTTCTATTTTTTTAACTTTTTTTTTTTTTGAAAGAGAGTAAGAGGGAGCATATACACACGCTTGTGCACGTGGGGGTGATTGGGAAGGGATGGAGAGGGAGACAGAATATCACAGGCAGGCTCCATGCTCAGTCTGTGAAGGGGTTCGATTGCTGGACCCTGGGATCATGACCTGGGTGGAAACCCAGAGTCCAATGCATAACCAACTGAGCCACCCAGGTTCCCCAGAAGAGATCCTTTTTTTTTTTTTTAAGATTTTATTTATTTATTTGACAGAGAGATCACAAATAGGCAGGCAGAGAAAGAGGGGGAATCAGGCTTCCCACTGAGCAGAGAGCCCGATGTGGGGCTCAATCCCAGAACCCTGAGATCGATCATGACCTGAGCTGAAGGCAGAGGCTTAACCCTCTGAGCCACCCAGGTGCCCCAGAAGAGATCCTTTTCAGCCACATCTTGGCCAAAGTTTGATGTTGTCAGGTGTCTTCATTTTTGTCCATACTATTCTCAGCAACTTCCTATTTGCTTCATGTCACTTTTCACATTCTGGAATTATTTTACTTGTTCACTTGTTTTTTGCACATCTTCTCTCCACTAGTAGGTAAGATCCAAGAGGGCAGAGATTTTTGTCTGTTTTGTTTTAGGGCTCTATCTCTAGGACAGTGCCAGGTACATAATGGGGTTTTATTAAATATTTATTGAGTGAAACAAAGGCAGTGTTCTATCAGGAGTACACTCAAATTCCTATGGGAGTCCAGAGAAAAAAGTAAAATTTTGGAAAACAAAAGCTAAAACTCCAGTCTGCCATTGAGATGTGGCGGTTATCAGAGCACACAGGCTACTCGGAGTCATTTCAAATGGGTGGCCCAGAATCTAAATCTTGTAGGCCATAGGTTGTGTTTTGTGTTTTTTTTTTTTTGTTTTTGTTTTTAAGATTTTATTTATTTATTTGACAGAGAGATCACAAGCAGGCAGGGAGGCAGGCAGAGAGAAAAGAGGAAGCAGGCTCCATGCTGAGCAGAGAGCCCAACGCGGGCCTGGATCCCAGGACCCTGACATCATGACCTGAGCTGAAGGCAGAGGCTTTAACCCAGTGAGCCACCCAGGTGCCCTGCAGGCCATAGGTTTTTAAAGATGGGCTTACCACTGAGCCATTCAGTGTAGACTGCAGTAGGAAGATACTGAGGTTCTTGAAGCGATGCTGACCACCACTACCCAATGGGTCAGGCCCCCATCACTCTCATCTGGGACCCTGCCAGCCTCCTTTCTGATCCCTGCATCCACTAGGTCTCCCTCCATTTCATTCTCTTCCCTGAAACTAGAGTGATGGTATTTTCTAGGCACGAATCTGTGTGTCTTGCCTTCTTAAACTCCTTCAGTAATTTCTCCATTACTCTCCAGATGAACACCAGGCTTTCATGGGGCCCACCAGGCCAAACTTGATCTGACCCCCAATCACAATCTGACCTCCTCTCCTGCTTTTTTTGTCTTGAGCCAGTTTCCAGCCACACTGGCTTCTTCAGTTTGTGGCACAAGCTGAGCTTCCTCCTCACACAGGGAGTTGTGACATCTATTCCCTTACCCTTTCCAGCACTCCTGCCTCTGTCTTCCTCCTTGTGGCTCTCCTAGCCCCATGTCCTGTCCCTTCAGTGCACCAATGCACCTACCTGGTTCATGTGATACTCAAGACAGAGAACTTTTTTTTTCTTTTTTCTTTTTCTGGAGAAGATAGGGGATAGGACTGGAGGGGCAAAGGGAGAGGAACAGAACGAATATTAAGCAGACCCTTCACAGAGCCTGAAACAGGGCTCCATCCCACAACCCCAAGATCATGACCTCAGTGGATGCTTAACTGAGCCATCCAGGTGCCCCAGGACCAATAACTTTTTGATCTGTATCCTCTAAATGACAATATTTTATTTTTTTCTTTTTAATTTTTTTTAGAGATTTTGTTTATTTATTTATCTGACAGAGAGAAACGGTGAGAGGGAACACAAGCAGTGGGAGTGGGAATGAGAGAAAAGCAGGTTTCCCGCCAAGCGAGGAGCCCGATGTGGGGCTTGATCCCAGGACCCTAGGATCATGACCTGGGCCGAAGACAGACGTCCAACGACTAAGACACCCAGGCACCCCCTCTTTTTATATATATTTTTAAGACTTTATTTATTTATTTGTCAGAGAGAGAGACCACAAGCAGGGGGAGAGGCAGGCAGAGGGAGCAGTAGACTTCCCACTGAGTAAGGAGCCTTATGTGGGATTTGAGGCCAGGACCCTAGGATCATGACCTAAGCTGAAGGCAGACGCTTAACCAATTGAGCCATGCAGGCATTCCTAAATGACAATATTTTCAATAATAGTCATAAAATGCAATAAATAACACTAATGATAATGGCCAGAAAAGAAATGTAGATGGTGAAAATATTCTTTCTTTGAACTTTTTAAATGTAATCATGCCAGCAAAAATAAACATTATGGTACAAAAAAGGGAAAAGAGTATTGAATCAATAGTTTTCAATTACATTGATATATTTCTTTGAAAAAAAAAGAAAAAAAGACCTACATAGTGATTTTTTGCAATAATTATGTCACATTATGGTTTAAACAAAGAAAAGACTTTGAAAATAAGAATCAATTTTAAGATTAAACACATTATTCAAATTCAGTAAAATGTAATTTTATCAGGGGCGCCTGGCTGGCTCAGTCAGTAGAGCATGAAACTCTTGATCTCAGGATTATGAGTCTAAGCCCATGACATGCATGGAGCCTACTTAAAAAAGCAAAACAAAACAACCAATAATTTTATCAAATGAAAATCGTAATGTAATGTATCATAGTATAGTATAACAATACAATTTTGCTAAATAATAAAATTTGCAATTGCCCCACTGAGGTTCACTCTTTGTGTCACTATTTTAACTTAAATACAAAAGCTTCAGGGGGGCGCCTAGGTGGCTCAGTTGGTTGGGCCACTGCCTTCGGCTCGGGTCATGATCCCGGAGACCTGGGATCGAGCCCTGCATCGGGTTTCCTGCTCAGCGGGAAGCCTGCTTCTCCCTCTCTCACTCATCCTGTTTGTGTTCCCTCTCTAGCTGTGTTTCCATCTGTCAAATAAATAAATAAAATCTTAAAAAAAAAAAAAGCTTCAGGTGGTCATATTGAATGAGAGAGTTAAAGCAACTCAAGTTCTGGATATTCAGCTTCATAATCATTGTACTCTCATTGCTTATTTTGAATCTGTTGTTTAAACAGAGGCATGTATCAAACAAGCTGGAGACAGAAGTGCTCTGGAAGCTAGCTGGACCAATTCTGGTCCAAAACTTATTTTCAAAAACTAACGTGTGTAGCTCCCACTGACTCAGCATGTCAGGGGCTGACTGAGCTGGGAGTACTCTGAGTTAACTTCCTTGCAGAATATAATGTTTATTAGTGCACAAGTAATTAAAATAGACTGATTTGGAGCTTACAAATAGATTATTAAGATTCAAGTTAGACCAAAAAATTGATCTTCGGGGAAGAGTAGTTTATCACTGACAAGGTATAGAATTGTGGGCACATGGAGATAATAAAATGCAGGATGGCTTGCAATCAGTTTTATTATTGTTTTTAAATTCCCTACAGACAATACACCATCTCATTGCCTGCACAGCCCACTTGGTACATTATGGCAGAGCAGAAGCTCCATGAGATCAGAGGGCCCATCTAATTTCCACTCTCACCATTGCATCCACAGTGCCTAGCAGATCTCCACACAAACTAGACTCTCAATAGCTGTTCAAAGAAGGGAGGAAGGGGCGCCTGGGTGGCTCAGTGGGTTAAAGCCTCTGCCTTCAGCTCAGGTCATGATCTCAGGGTCTTGGGATCGAGGCCCGCATTGGGCTCTCTGCTCAGCAAGGAGCCTGCTTCCTCCTCTCTCTCTGCCTGTCTCTCTGCCTACTTGTGATCTCTCTCTGTCAAATAAATAAATAAAAACTTTTAAATAAATAAATAATAAAAAATAAAATGGCTAGTGCAAATTGAAATCTGCTATTGTGCAAAACTCTCACTAGTTTTCAAAGACTTAGCAAAAAAATGTAAAATATTGCGTGAAAATTTTTTCTGTTGATTGTATGTTGGGCTTATAATATTTTGGATATATTGGGTTAAATAAGATATGTTGAAATTAATTTCACCTGGAGTACCTAGGTGGCTCACGTAGTTAATCATCTGCTTCTGGATTCCAGCTCAGGTCACAGCCCCAGGGTCCTGCACAGCGGGCTACATGCTCATGTAGGGAAGTCAGCTTGAGGATTCTCTCCCTCTGCCCCTCCTCCTGCTTGTGCTCTCTCTCTAAAATAAATAAATCAGGGGCAACTAGGTGGCTCAGAGAGTTAAGTCTTTGCGGTTGGCTCAAGTCATGATCTCAGGGTCTGGGGATGGAGTCCCGCATTGGGCTCTCTGCTGGGGCGGGGCACCTACTTCCACCTCTTTCTCTGCCTGCCTTTCTGTGACTTTGTGATCTCTCTCTCTCTCCATCAAATACATAAATAGAAAATTTTTAAAAAAATAAATCAATCTTTTATTTAATATTTTATTTTTTTAGCATTTATTTATTTGACAGAGAGAGAGTCAGCAAGAGAGGGAACACAAGCAGGGGGAGTGTGAGAGGGAGAAGCAGGCTTCCTACCGAGTGGGGAGCCCGATGTGGGGCTCGATGTGGGGCTCGATCCCAGGACTCCGGGATCATGACCTGAGTTGAAGGCAGTCGCTTAACCAACTGAGCCAACCAGGCGCCCCCTTTAAAACATTTTTAATTTCACTTTTTTTTTTTTTTTTACCTTTTTAAATGTGGTTTCTAGAATATTTTATTTTTTAAGATTTTTAAAAATTTGTCTGTTTGAGAGAGAGTAAGAGATAGCACAAGCGGGGAGTGGAGGGCCAGAGGGAGAAGCAGACTCCCCGCTAAGCGGGGAGCCTGACACAGGGCTCAATTCCTGGTCCAGATCATGACTTGAGCTGAAGGCAGATACTTAACCAACTGAGCCACCAAGTGCCCATGGAAAACTTTAAATTACACTTACAGCTTGTGTTATATTTCTGATAGACAAAACTAATATAGAAGATGGAGGTTTCCCTTGTTTTAGCAAAATAAAAAATTGGCAAATTTTTGCCTATCCCCCAATTTGTAAAATGTGTGTTTTTGTTTTGTTTTGTTCTTGAATGGGGAGGATTTTTTTTTCTTCTTTGTGAAAAGCTAAAGTCAAAAATCTTGCTGAATGCTAGACGGCTGATCCATGAGATGTAATTTGAGACTCCGAGAAGCACAAGACAGAAAGGAGAGACCAGAACTGGGGACATTTATAGGGAGAAGAGGACCATGGCTGAGTCATTTTAAAGGCACCAGCATGACTGATGGAATGAGGGTTAATCAGATTGGGAGAAAAAAAGGGAAGGTGACTGGATGGGGGAGGAGATTTGATCTAGGTAGCAGATGTTGCCTGGTGACTGTAAAATCACACAACACTGGTTCATCCCGTCATGTCCTGAAGTATAATCTTTACCCCTACAACCTGACACTAAAATTCATTAGACTTTCTCCTTTGACAGTGACCATACTGTTCATGATGAAAGGGATACTATTAATAATAATGCTGGAACAACAGAAATAAACTGAGATGACTTGGGTAAATCGGGAAATAGGTCATCCTCATCTTATTTGGCTAAATGTAGTGAACTCCCTTCGATGACTCAGAAGTCAAGCATTCCAGATACTGGGGTTTTAAACAATCAATGTGTCCAGAATTTGAAATTAAAATGTATTCAGTATAATTAGTCTTTAGGGAGTTATTCCAACTCATTAGTTTCCATTTTCTTATCTGCAAAATGGGAGAGTATAATAGTTCAGGACTTGGGGGCACCCGGTTGGCTCAGTCTGTCAAGCATCTGCCTTTGGCTCAGGTCATGATCTTGGAGTCCTGGGATCGAGTCCTGCATCAGGCTCCCTGCTCAGTGGGGAGCCTGCTTCTCCCTCTCCTTCTGCCTGCTGCGCCCCTTGCTTGTGCTCTCTCTCTCTCAAATGAATAAATAAAATATTTTAAAAAATAGTTTGGGAGGGGCACCTGGGTGGCTTGGTTGGTTGGGCGACTGCCTTCGGCTTGGGTCATGATCCCAGGGATCGAGTCCCACATCGGGCTCCCTGCTCAGCAGGAAGCCTGCTTCTCCCTCTCTCATTCCCCCTGCTTGTGTTCCCTCTCTGGCTGTGTTTCTCTCTGTCAAATAAATAAAATCTTAAAAAACAAAAAAATAGTTCAGGACATGGGACATGGTAACAGTTCGGTCAGTGGTAGCTATAACAATAGCAACAACAAATATACTCTTATGTGTCTTCTCTTTAAAAAAAAAAAAAAGGCACGGGGTGCCTGGATGGCACAGCTGGCTAGGCAGCCAACCCTTGGTTTTGACTCAGCTTGTGATCTTAGGATAGTAAGATCAGCCCCAGGTCGGGATCCATACTCAACATGGAGTCTGCTTAAGTTTCTCTCTCCCTCTGCCCACCCTCATATTCTCTTTCTCTCTAGAATGAATTTTTTTCATTCTAAATTTTTTAAGATTTATTTGTTTGTTTGAGAGAGAGTGAGAATGAGAGATCACAGAGGGAGAGGGAGAAGCAGACTTGCCACAGAGCAAGGAGCCTGATGTGGGGCTCAATCCCAGGACCCTGGGATCATGACCTGAGCTGAAGGCAATGTCCAATGCCTGAGCCACCCAGGCGCCCCCCCCCCCTTTTTTAAAGTAGGTTCCACAACCACCTGGGTCTGGAATTCACGACCTTGAGATCACGGGTCACATGCTCTATGGACTGAGACAGCCAGGCACACCTCAATCAAGTTGTTTGTTTGTTTTTTAAAGATTTAAAGATCAGGGCGCCTGGGTGGCTCAGTTGGTTGAGCGACTGCCTTTGGCTCAGGTCATGATCCCGGAGACCCAGGATCGAGTCCCACATCCGGCTCCCTGCTCGGTGGGAAGCCTGCTTCTCCCTCTCTCACTCCCCCTGCTTGTGTTCGCTCTCTGGCTGTGTTTCTCTCTGTCAATTAAATAAAATCTTAAAAAAAAAAAATCTATGTTTAAAAAAAAAAAGGATTTAAAGATCATTTAAGGGTACCTGGGTGGCTCAGTTGGTTAAGCGACTGCCTTTGGCTCAGGTCATGATCCCGGAGACTCCGGATCGAGTCCCACATCGGGCTCCCTGCTCAGCAGGAAGCCTGCTTCTCCCTCTCTCAGTCCCCCTGCTTGTGTTCCCTCTCTGGCTGTGTTTCTCTCTGCCAAATGAATAAAATCTTAAAAAAAAAAAAATCATTTAAAGCATCTGAAGAATCTCAAGATGGAATGCAGAATGCAATGAAAGAATCAAATTGTATTACAAATGTATGAGACAATCCCACTGAAGAGGGTAGGAAAAGGGTGCTGACTTAAGTTAACTTTAGAAATGAGTGGATTCTATACATCTAAAAGCAAAAGAAAGTGTCCGGAAGTAAGTTGATAATAGTTTCCCACAGGGGTATGGGTCAAATGCTGACACCTGCTGTACCTGTAAACTGGAACTGAGCAGCTGGGTAAATGGATGGTGGATAGTGGGAGCCAAGTTTCTCACTGTTGGAGTGGGAATTGACAGATAAGCAAGGAGGGAAGGCTATAATGGCTCATATGGTAATGGATTAGAGTTGGAAATATAAATATGAACTCATGTTTGGTTTAATATAGATACAGACATTACACACAGAAATACTTATAAATAGTGTTTACACGCAGGTTAGTATATACACATATACTTCTTTGTTCTGTTAGTTGAGAAGGCTTAAAACAAATGACACCCTAATAGCAATGAACACACTTAGCATCCAGATCTTCGTTTCTAATACCATTCTCTGCTGGAAGGAAGCAGAGCTTTTGGGAAACAGCTGGTTCCAAATTGGGGCAGGAAATATGCAGGAAAAGCCTGTGGCATCATATAGTGCCAGAAAGAAGGAAGTGCCAAGGGGCGCCTGGGTGGCTCAGTTGGTTAAGCGACTGCCTTTGGCTCAGGTCATGATCCCGGAGACCGGGGACCAAGCCCCACATCGGGCTCCTTGCTCGGCAGGAAGCCTGCTTCTCCCTCTCTCACTCCCCCTGCTTGTGTTCCCTCTCTGGCTGTGTTTCTCTCTGTCAAATAAATAAAATCTTAAGGAAAAAAAAAAAAAGGAAGTGCCAAGAACAACAACGATAAGAAGAAAGGACACACAAAGATGGGGGTATGTCAAAGGGACATAGGAGTTAACTGAGCTCCCAAAGTCCAAACCTGAAACACTTTGTGCAATAAAATTGGAGTAGTATTGGATTATAACCTAAAGTATGAAATAAATATCTAAGAGTCCATACTGATATAAATAAATAACTGAAAAAGAAGATAGAAAAGACAAATCCTCACTGCAGAAAAATTCCACATAACTTATGGAGATACTCTACCCTCAAAGGGGTGGAGGGTGGAACACACCTCACTACCCTTAGGTTTGGGTTGAGCGTAGTCACTTCCTTCCAAAGAGGATGGCATGAAAAAGGGCAAAAGAAAAGTAACTTTCCAGTGGAGAAGCCTGGCAAACCCTTTAGCCAGGTAGTGAAGGTCAGCACCAATAATGATAGGTCATGCTGATATCTGAGAAACTGCCACAGCCCAGAGGAACCAAGGCGTTATGAAAAAAGAATAGAAAAAGGCATCAGGTAAGAACTAAGGAAATTTGAATAAACTATGAACTTCAGCTACTAATAATGTATCAGTATTGGTTTATTAATTATAACAAATTTATCATGTTAGTATAAAATGTTAAGAGGAAACAGGGTGGGTGGGGGATAAAGAACTTTGTATTACCTTCACAATTTTTCTATAAATGTAAAACTGTTGTAAAAAATAAAGTTTATTTTGGGGGCACCCAGGTGACTCAGTTGGTTCAACATCACCCTCTTGATCTGAGTCCTGAGTTCAAGTTCTGTGTTGGGCTCCATGCTAGACATGGAGCCTACTTAAAAAAATAAAAAATAAAACTTTTAAAAAATAAAATAACATTTATTTTTTTAAAAGACAAGGTTTCAAGTACACATTTAGTTTATTTAGATTTTACAGTGTCAAAGCCATTACACAACCTACCTCCAAAATAGAATTTCTTCAATGGATTAAAATAAATGTTCATTTATCCTACAGTTTCACTGTTTCAAATTCAGGCAGGAGTTTAAACTGATTAAAAGTCGGCTACCAGTTACTTAGGTCAATATCTCATGAACTCAGCATAAAAAACTCAGCATATTTAATTTGTATGTATTTGAAATACAAACAAGGAATGATTACTGGTTCCTTGATCATTTTAAATTAAATGAAAATACCTATAATGAAAGAAATCCACATAGAGCAGATAATCATGCCCATTGCCTACATTTTCATTGCCTCGCATTTAGTACAGAATGACATATATTTTGTAATTGGAACAATTTTGTTCTCCTTAAATAAAGTACCAGTCAAAGATCATTCAGGCTGCAACTGACAGAGGCGTTACTACTAGTTCCTTCTAATTTAGAGAATTCCTTTTTTTTTTTTTTTTTTTAAATCGAGTCTTGTTCTACATTGAAGCTAGAGGGAGAGCGGGGTGGAATCTCATTGGTGGTGTGCCTGGGCCGAGGGCAGGGCTCTAAGCCAAGGGACCTGCCCATTGGTGAGCTGCCGGGCAGCTGCGGGGCGAGGCGCCTGGGATGGAGCTCGGAGCCCATTGGCTGCGTCGCTGGAGGATGGTGTAAAGGACCGCCAAGGCCTGTGCAGCCGGTTTCTACGGCAACGCAGGCTTGAAAGAGCCACTCGGATTTCGGCGTTCGCCCCCAACTCCCCCTTCCGGAGGGGGCAGGGCGGCCTGGATTTGAGGGCCGGAGAAGGAGGCGTGGGGGCTGGGAGTTAAGGGGACAGGGTCTTCTTCTGACCAAAGCTACCTAGCAAAGCAACAGTGGAACTGGGTTCGAGGAACCTGGGCTGCGTGCTGTGGAAAAAAAAATCAACCAAACAGAATGTCATAAAGAAAAAAGAGAAAAATGACATAAAATTCTGTCCTCTCCTGTTGTTTTCATTGGTAGTGTTTTGCATGTGAACGAGCACAAAGCCTGGCACAGAGTAGGAACTCAATATTTAATGCAAGGGAGGAAGGGAGGAAGGAAGAGAAAGGGGAGACGGAGGGAGGATCCATGATGTGGGCAACGTGGCGTGAGATAAAGTGCCCGCCCTGTTGGGCTGAAGTTCCACAGACCGATCCCGAGAACTGATGGGATATGATGGCGTTAGGAGGAAAGAAGGGTCGCCGGTGCGCTGGCAGGAGGGAGGGGGCGGCACGCAGGATCGGAACTGGGTATTGGGAAGACCTGACTCCCTGGGTTCACATTCCCTCTGGCTCTGCCACTCGCCAGCTGCCAGGGCTCCAACTCTCCAGAGCCCAGTGTCTTTGTGTTTGCGGAGTGATAGTACTTCATTGAGTTGGCGTCAGAACTGAGTTGAGATAATGTATGTCAAGTTCTTCATACAATGCCTTAAACACCCTAAACGTGCAATCACCAGTTTTCCTAATTGAAGAGAGTTGGGATCCGCCTAGGCAGCGAGAATAGGGCGCTTATATGGGTACTGGGTGAGGAGGGAGGAGGGAGGAGCTGTGTGGAAATCCTACAAAAGAGACCAGTTTGGGTGACACAGAGAAAATCATGGGAGATGATAGCTGGAGGGCAAACAAGAGAAAAGTAAGGAGGGGTAGCTACTGCTGGCTGAGGGCCTGGCGCTCTGCCAAGCCCTTTGCATGAATTGTTTCATTTCATTTTCTCACCATCCCTGATGAGGCAGTTACCATTAAACTCATTTTTTCTGGTAAGAAAACAGGCCCAGAGAGGTTATGTGGTTTGTCTAAGCTAAGAAATGACACAGCCAAACAGAAGCATTTGTGGGGCCTGGGAGGAGAGTACAATTGGAGGTCCGTATATCTCTAAATAGTTAGACGTTATACATCAATCTAATGTGCCAAATGAAATATGTTTTCTTCTCCTTCTTGATGAATATACACTCAGAAAAACCTGGAAGGCCAGGTTCGAATTAGAATTCCAGGACCTGGGAGTTCTGTGCCAGAATGTGTTGGCCCAAGGAGGGCAACTGGCCCTAACCCTACATCCTGCCCTTGTCCTGCTACCTCCCATCCCATCAGTGAGGGACCCAGTGTGCATGAGTGGACGACCCAGCCCCTCCTCCCCCCTTCCCCTCATCCAAGCTGTCTCTTGCAAACAGCCACTTTGAAAAAACAAAACAAAACAAAAACCAAAAACCCAGCCACTTTGAGAACTAAGCCTCAGGTCTATAAGGTGTGTATTAGGCAGTATAGTTTGCCCTCAGCTGAGAGGGACCCAGGGATGAGACCCATGAAGGCTCTGTAAATGAGCTTAGGGATATTTTGGAAGGGAATTCTGGAGTCTCAGGAAATGTTCTAGAAAGGGAGGACACAAACTCGGGGTGTGTGGTGGGGCAGTTCCTTTTATACCTAGGGAATCTTCACTCCTCTTCAGGAGGAAAAATCAGGTCTCAGGGCAATGGCTACTCTTGCCAGTGATGAGGGATTGTTCAGGCCAAGCATTTGGAATCCAGGAACCTGGATTCTTCTGTGCCTCACTGTACCAGGAGACACGCAGGCTCTTTCAGTGATATGCCCTCAGAGAACTAGGGGAGGATGGGCTGACCATTCAGGCTGAAGGAAACCCTTGTCAAAGCTGAGAACAGAGGAGAAGTGAATTAGCTTTTTATTTTATTTTACTTTATTTTTGAGGAGCCAAATTATTTTTTTATTTATTTTTAAAAATATTTTATTTATCTGACAGAAAGAAACACAACTAGAGAGGGAACACAAGCCAGGGGAGTGAGAGAGGGAGAAGCAGTCTTCCCGCCAAGCAGGGAGCCTGATGCAGTGCTTGATCCCGGGACTCAGGGATCGTGACCTGAGCCAAAGGCATATGCTCAACAACTGAGCCACCCACGAGCTCCTGAATTAGCTTTTTAAAGATGAAAGAAGAAGCTATTTTTAGTATAGAACCAGTGCAGATGTGGTAAGGATATTTTGAGTATCATTGAAGAAGGACACCTAGAGGGGTATCTGGGTGGCTCACTTGAATCTTTTTTTTTTTTTTTTTTAGAGACAGAGTGCATGGGGTGGGGAGGAGCAGAGGGCAGAGGGACAAGCTGACTCCACACTGAGCCTGGAGCCTGGCATGGGGCTCTATCCCAGGACTCTGAGATCATGCCCTCAGCAGAAATCAAGAGCTAGATACTCTACTGACTCACCCACCCAGGCACCCCAATAAATAAATCTTAAATTAATAAAAGGACACATGGGGCGCCTGGGTGGCTCAGTTGGTTGAGCGACTGCTTTCCGCTCAGGTCATGATCCTAGAGACTCAGGATCAAGCCTCACAACGGGCTTCCTGCTCAGCGGGAAGCCTGCTTCTCCCTCTCAGTCTCTCTGCTTGTGTTCCCTCTCTCGCTGTGTTTCTCTCTGTTAAATAAATAAATAAAATCGTTAAAAAAAAAAAAAAAAAAGGACACATGGACACAGTGTCTTGCTCTGTAACCTCAGCCAAGTAATTTCTAGATCATTCATGCAAAGGAATACTTATTGGGCTTTTACTATGTACCACACACAGTGCTAAATGCTGGGCTGCAACCAAGAGCAAAAAAGTCATGGTCTCTGTCCTCTGGGAGCTCAAAATTGAGAGACAGAGACAGACATTAATAAAGACATGGCATAAAGAAACATATCATTGTAAAAAAAAAAAAGAAACATATCATTGTACTTGCAAGAAGCTACTGAAAGGAGGGGAGAGTGTGAGAGGGTCTCCTCTAGAAGATTTGGGAAGGCTGCAGTTAGGAAGTGACACTAGAGCTGATGCACCAGGACAGGTAAGAGTTAACCATGGGTGAATTCCTGGAATGACTAGCAGGAGCCCAGCCAGGGTGAGGGGGTGAGGCCCAGAAGCAGCAGGGCTCCAGCAGGGCCTGGTGGGCCCCAGGGAGGAGGACACAGTCTTTGAAGGACTTTAATCTGGGGAGTGATGTGATCAAATTCCATGCTGGGGACTGTTGTCCTGGATTGAAGGAGACCAAGCTAGGAAGCAGGGAGACCAGTGAGTTAGCTGCTCTAGAGTCTTAAAGTTTCCCATCAAAATTTCTCATTTTTAAAAATAGAGGAAATGGACTCCAGTCTCTGTAGAGTCTATAGGAATTTCTTTTGAAGACTTGTATTGTATTTTGCATTTATTTTTGTTATTATTATTATTTTTTTTTGCCAGAGATAACACATGAAATAATTTAAACAAAACCAAACCAAACCTCTAGGGACATATTGTAGAAAATAAGTTTTCTTTTCATCCCATACCCTAAACAGTTCTTCTAAGAAGCTACAATATTTTGGGTCACCTGAATGGCTCAGTCGGTTAAGCTGCTGACTGTTGATTTTGGCTCAGGTCATAAACTCTGGGTCCTAGGATCAAATCCCTAGTCAGGCTCCCTGCTCAGTTGGGAATCTGCTTGGGGCTTCTCTCTCCCTCTGTTCCCTACCCCGACAAAAGACTCTTTCTCTCTCTCAAATAAATAAATAAATCTTTTTTTTTTTTTAAAGATTTTATCTATTTATTTGAGAGAGAGAGAGAACAAGTTGGGGGCGAGGAGAGAGGGAGAAAGAAAAGCAGGCTCTCCTCTAAGCAGGAAGCCCAATGTGGGGCTCTAGCCCAGGACCCAAAGGCAGCAGCTTAACCAAAACTAAGCCACCCAGAGCATCCCTAAATAATTAAATCTTTTTTTGGTTTTATTTTTAAAAAAGATTTTATTTATTTATTTGGGAGAGAGAGAGAACATGAGAGGGGAGAAGGTCAGAAGGAGAAGCAGACTCACTGCAGAGCTAGGAGCCTGATGTGGGTCTTGATCCTGGGACTCCGGGATCATGACCTGAGCCAAACGCAGTTGCTTAATTAATTAATTTATTTAGGCGCCCTAAATAAACAAATGTTAAAAAAAAAAAGCCCTATAGCAGTTATTTTCATTAATAACCTTCCAGAATTATTCTATGTATAAATAAGCATGTGTACATATTAATTTTATACTTTAAAAATATATGTATATCAAATCATTACACTGTACACTTTAAATATTTTTACAATTTTGTTGTCAATTACAACTCACTAAAAAATTAAAAAGTTAAAGTTAGAAATTTTATTTATTTATTTATTTAAAGATTTTATTTATTTATTTGACAGAGAGAGACACACACACACAGTGAGAGAGGGAACACAAGCAGCGGAAGTGGCAGAGAAGGAAGCAGGCTTCCCATGGAGCAGGGAGCCAGATGCAGGGCTCAATCTCAGTACCCTGGGATCATGTCCTGAACCAAAGGCAGGCACCTTAACGACTGAGGCACCCAGGCACCCCAAAGGTAAAAATTTAATTTTTTAATTTTTTTATTTTTTAAAGATTTATTTATTTGACAGAGAGAAACACAGTGAGAGAGGGAACACAAACAGGGGGAGTGAGAGAGCAGCCTTCCCATGGAGTAGGGAGCCCAAGGTGGGGCTCGATCCCCGGTCTCTGGGATCATGACCCAAGCTGAAGGCAGTCGCTTAACCAACTGAGCCACCCAGGCGCCCCCAAAGGTAAAAATTTTAAACAGTAACATACCATATCTTGCTTTGTTCACTTCATTTTCTTTTAAAGATTTATGTATTTGAGAGAATGATCTAGCTATAGATTCATTTCCTATAAGTGAATGCTGTGCTAAAGATTATGTGAATTTTAAATTTTGATAGACCCTGCCAAACTGTTTTCTAAAAATGCTAGTCCAGGGGCACCTGGGTGGTTCAGTCCTTAAGCATCTGCCTTGGGTTTGGGTCATGATCCCAGGGGACAGAGCCCTGTGTCAGGCTCCCAGCTCAGTGGGAAGCCTACTTCTCCCTCCCCCCTCCCTCATGCTTGTGTTCCCTCTGTGTGTGTGTGTGTGTGTGTGTGTGTGTGTCTGTCAAAAAAAAAAATCTTTAAAAACAAAACAAACCAGAAATGCTAGTCTGTGTTTTGTTTTATTTTATTTTATTTATTTAGTGGCAGTGCACAGAAGGAGAGAGAAAATCCCAAGGAGTTTCCATGCCCAGCTTGGAGCCTGACTCACCGTGGACCCCACAACCCTGAGATCATGACCCCAGCCAAAATCAGGAGTCAGATGCTCAGAAGACTGAGCCACCCAGACTCCTCCCATGTTTTATTCTAAAGCTCTGTAAAGTTTGCATTCTCCTCCGTATTATATGTGTTTATTTTCATGAAACATGCCCTCCCCCAAATAGTCTCAGTCAGGTTAACAGGTTAACAGTCTAGTAAGTGGGACTGTATGGATCCATTGGCTTTGCATGTGCCTCATGAGACTCCACCTTAAACTCGGTATAATCTGAGCTCTTTTTACCCACAGCTTCCTCTTACACCACTCCACCCTCCACCATACTGAACTGCTACCTAGAGTTGACATGAACAGGTGTAATGGACACTCTGGCTGAGAATGAGGTCCCAGGGGAGCCCAGAGGCCTCTTGCAAAAGGAGTTGGTTGGTAGATTGGCTTCCTGGAGCTATAGGGAGCCCCAGAGCACTGGACTGGCATTTTAGGAAGATTATTTGTTCCTTGGTCGGCCTCCTGCTGCCATGACTCTGCCTCTAAAAGGCCCTCACCAGTGACCAACCCATTACTCAGTCCAAGGGCCCTCTTCAAGCCTGACTTTGCCTGACATTTCTCAAAGCCAATTTTACTTGATCTCTTGCAGCACTGAAGCCAGTTGTTAATTCCTCTGTAACTTTCTCCCCTTGGTTTATATGTCTCTACACTCTTATTTCCCTTCTCTCTTCTGGCTGTCCTTTATTAGTGTGTCACAATATCCTTTTCTATCAGGGGAGACTCACAAGTCAGAGCTGCTTAAGGTGTGATCCAAGTTGCTATAACTTTCTCCCCTATGCTTTCTCTCATGACCCATTAGGAGACTGTAAAATCAATTTAATGAGTCATGTAAGCTTTTATAAAAGAATGAAGCAACAGAATAGAAAATGTCAGGGCACACTCCCCAGAGGATTGTTATTTCTTTATATACATATACACTTGTTTCTTTATACATAAATACATATATGCATATGTCTGATGGCCACAATATAAAATGTCTATCTTATTGTGGGATGTGGCTAAAGAGTTTCAAGGCCATTGCTATAGGACTCCCATTTCTTTCTGGCCCAGAACTCTTCTTAGAATTTAAGACCTATGTTAAACCACCTATTCCATACCTTTCCTTAGATATTCTCTATATCTCAAATCTGCCTCAAGACCGTCATCTCCAACTTGGATTTTCTCCTCTGCTCTGCATTTCAAAAGAATGGACCCACCATCTATCCAACTGCAGAACCGGAAACCTGGAAGTCATCTTTGGTACTTAAACCTTCCCCAGCCCATGTCTAAGTCTTGTTGACTTAAATTCCTAAATATATCTTTTCTACTTTCCTACATTCATCTTCACCATCCAGGTCCAAGGTCCAAGGTATCCTCATTATTCACCAGAGGACACTGGCTTTCTTTACACTTTTTTTTTTTTTGAAGATTTTATTCATTTATGGATGCCTGGCTGGCTCAGTAGGTTAAATGCCTGCCTTCAGTTCAGGTCATGATCCCGGGGTCCTGGGATCGTGTCCTACATTTCTCCCTCTCCCTCTGCTGCTCTCCCTACTTGCTCTCTCTCGCTCTGTCAAATAAATAATAATATCTTTTTTTTAAAAAAGATATTATTTATTTATTTGAGAGAGCGAGCACAAGTGGGGGGAAGGACAGAAGAAGAGGGAGAAGCAGACTCCCTGCTAAGCACAGATTCCCAATGTGGGGCTCAATCCCAGGCCCCTGAGATCATGACCTGAGCTGAAGTCAGCCGCTTAACTGACTGGCACGCCTGGCCCCATTATACTTGAGGTCCTGCTGACCCATTCTCTATAAAGCATCCTGAATGATCTTTTATTTTTTTATTTTTTATTAAGCAGGCTCCACACCCAGCATGGAGCCCAACATGGGGCTTGAATGCACGATCTTGAGATCAAGACCTGAGCTGAGATCAAGAGTTAGAAGTTTGACCAACTAAGCCACCCACGTGCCACAGTGCTAATCATGTTTCTTCCTTGCTTAAAAATCTTTCAGTGGCTCCTCATCATCATTCTTAGACTCAAATTCTAAACATGGCTGACCAAACCCCCAGGATCTCCAGCCTTATTTTGTACCATTGTCTCCCTTGGCAGTATAGAGAGGGCCAACTAGCTGTTCTGGATAAGGTTAGTTGGCAGACAGCATTCATTTCACTGTTTTTGTTTTGTTTTGTTTTTTAATTCTACTCCCAATGTAGAGCTTGAACTCACAAACCTGAGATCAAGAGTCACAGGCTCGGGATGCCTGTGTGGCCCATTGAGTTGAGCGTCTGCCTTTGGCTCAGGTCATGATCCCAGGGTGCCTCCTTCCCGCCCAGGTTCCTTGCTCAGTGGAAAGCCTGCTTCTCCCAGTCTGCAGCTCCCTCTGCTTGTGTGCTAGCTCTGTTTTTCTGACAAAAAAAAAGTCACAGGCTCTTGAGCCAGCCAAGTTGGAAAAGCACACAACGCTTGATCTCTGGGTCAGGAGTTCGAGGCCCATGTGAGGTGTAGAGATTACTTAAATAAATAAAACTTAAAAAAAAGAAAGAAAGAAAAAGTCACAGGCTCTACTGATGGAGCCAGCCAAGTGCCTGATTCCCACTGTTTATGTGCCTTCCTGTGCTACACATGCTGGAGAACTAAAGGTTCTTTAGTTTGAGGTTTGAAGGTGGAAATCAGGCGGGAGTCAGTTTTGGCTGTTTTTGCTCCTAAGTAAGATTGTGGAGACACTGGTGCCTTGTCTCTGGCTTCAAAAACTCATTTCATTGTCCTGGCAATAGAAATGTCAGTGACCTTCTGATCCTAGCAGCCTGTGCTTGGGTGGTAGCTTCAGTAGTGTGTCCTCAAACTCAGCCTTTCCAGTGACAGCTTCCTGGCTCATTTTTATGACGGGGGTAGCTCCTTCGTAGGTCAGTTCAGTTGTGTTCTAGGGGTCATTCCTAAGACCCAATCGAGGCCCCATCACTTTCTTCAATACCTAGAGTGTTTTAAACTCTTTATATATCTTTTTGACCTCAGTTCAAACATTTTCTCTGGGAAGTTATCCCGGACCTCCAAGACCAGATCGATCAGTCTGTTTCTTTCAGTGCTTGATCATAGTTTGTAATTATGTGTTGTGTGCCGCTAGAATTTGAGTCCCGGGGAACTTGACTATGTTGCTGTATTCCATTGCCTAGAAAGAGCTGGTGCTTAGTATACATGCTAAGTAAGTGGATGGAATGGAGGTAGCCAGAATGGAGGGGGTCAGGACAAAATAAAGTCCCTTAAGGAACACCAACAGGCCCTGGGTTGCCTCCTCTTGGCCTTTACCCAAGCACATCTTTGGGACTCTATAGCCAGCCTGAATACCCTGTGTGCTCTGGCCTATGGGTCTTTGCACAGGCTGTTTGTGCTGCTTGGACGGCTCTGCACTCTTTACCTGGCTGCTTCATCTTGCAGGTTTCCGTTGTGACATTATCATCTCTTCCAGGAGACCTGTACTTCAGACAATTTTATATTCTTTACATATTTTTTCAGAATATTTAAAAATACTTAATATTATCTTTAAAAGTGCTCATTACTTGCCAGTATCTCCCCCTGCAAGTAACTATCTCATTCCGGAGTGTATGCGGGGTGCCTTGCAGGAGGGCTTGGCTCTAATGGCCCTCGGTGTTTATTCAGGGCCTTAATGAAAGAATGCCTGCTACTCAGCCAGCCTCAGTCTGGGAATCTCTGCACACTCCTTAGGAGCCCATGAACAGTGAGGGATTGTAATTTGGGGGTTGCTAGATCAGGAGAGGAAGCTGGGGGAGGTTTGTTCCGCTCCAGCCCATGGCTCCGGCCCCAGACAGCCAGGCAGGAGGCCCTGGAGCAGATCCTGTGGGGGATGGGCAGGGAAATAGTTTCTTCCTCTGCTCCCTTCAGAAGAGGTGGGAGGAGGGGGAAGGGCAAGGGCAGAGAGAGGGAAGATTCCTTCCTAGGAGGCTCCTTGGCACAGTGCCTGCTTGGAGGGAGAACTGGTATGATATAAGCAAGATGAATGCTGGCTCCTCCCCCCCCACCCCTTCTGTCTGTGAGGGAGGGAAACCCAAGATGGAGAAGGGAGAGATGACCGGGAGGGATCAAGGAGGGAAGGGTCTGTCTGCTTTGGGAGACAAAAAGGAGGGGCTGAGCTGGCCTGGAAAGGCAGGGCTCGTAAGAGCCAACCAGGCCTTAACTACATCTTATCAGCTCTGGAAATATCCTCCAATCACTGAGTTAGAGAATCAACACTAAGAACTCTAGTTCTTAGGATTGGATCACTTTAACGTCCCAGAGCTGAAAATCCTTCAGTCAGTTGTCTGGGGTCTCTGGCTCCACGGCTGGTTTGGAGGAGTTAAGTCAGCTCTCTGGGAAGTTTCCTGAACTCTTTCTTCCTCTTTTAGTACCTGAAGAGATGGCATTTTTAAAAGCCCGTAAATACTTTACATCCAATTCATGGCATTTACAGTAACTCTAAGATGATGAAGCTAACACCTTCTGCCCTCCCTGTTGTAATCTCCTGAGGCCAGCATCTCTCTCTCTCATTTTAGTACAGTTCAGAACTGTGGTCTCAATCTGCCTGCCAATCAGAATTGTTTGGGAATGTTTACTAAAAATATTTTCACTCACACTAGTGATTCTGATTCCTCAGAGCAAAGTTAGGGCTTAAAACTCGAGTTTTTACAATGTGCTAAGTGAGTTCAATGCATACAGTTCGGGTAACAATTCCAAAGGGCTCAGCACAACATAGTAGGTGCTAAGCTTTGCCTGCAGGGGTTGGAATTGTATTTGCAGGGAAAACAAATGATGTGTAGACAAATGGATTGAACTACAGTCTGTGTACCCGAGCATCTTACACTTTGAAAGGAGATAGGGCAACGGTGTTAGCAATACAAAAGATAAATATTTATTCAGAACAAAACTTTTAACAATTGATTTTACATTCTAAGCCACAAGGAAATAGCAAAACATAAAGCAAAGGAAAACAAAAACTAAAAGAAAAGCAGGGTACTGTCTTTTCTACTTTAACTTGATAACACTTAATTGACCCAATGCCCTCTTGCTTGACCCATTTTGCAAGCATATTTTAGAGTTAACAGCTTACTTATGATTCCAGGTTAAAATCACTTTTCTCCTGTGAGTCAGGAAATTGTAGATGAGCTCCAGTTAGAGGCTTCTCTGGGGTTTCTAGCTATTGAGGCTAAGGTGCAAATGTAAACCTCTGGTAGGTTTCCTTATTCAGGAACACTCCCTTTTTTAAGTGGTGGCAATCAATGATGAAGAGTAAGGCCCCAAAGGACTTGGCACTTTAATCCAGATAGGATACCCTAGGAAGCAAAGAGTACCCTCTAGATTATGTTCCTTTGTTCCTTCCCTATCTCCCAAGTATTCAGAAGCCCCTGCCAAATCTCTTTCTGCTTCCTCCCCCAGATGATTTCTTAGCATTTCTGGGCTCATCATTCCAGAGAGATCAGACTTTCTGGGCCTTCAAGTGTTGAGGAAAATGTTGTGAAGTGTGAGAGGTAGTGGAATGAGCACCGGGCTTGGGATCAGGGAACTCTGCTCTAGGCTAGCTCTGGCACCAGACAGCTATGTGATTTTGACCCAGTCATTTAACCTCTCTGGGCCTGTTTCCTCTGTTGAAAATCCAGGGGATTGGTCTAAACCAATTTTTAGGTCCTTTCCAGCAAGAAAATTCCAAATTCCATGATTCTGTGAAAAATGGCTTCTGAGCCACTCAACAGCTGTCCCAAAGTCCATGCATTTTAATGCCATAAGAGAGGCCCTTGGCCACCATTCAGAGCTTATTGACTCAGATTACATACACTTCTAACAACACTGGTTTCACAAATTCTCAGACCACATAGATTAGAAGCAGCAAATTAAGCGGGGAGGGTAAGAGCTGCAAAAAGTAGACACCCTGACAGAAGCCACAGTCAACAACATTCTCAATTCAACAAACATTGATAGAGTGCCTACCACGTGGTGGACCCCCATACCTAGTGCTGGGGAGTAAAGATGAGCAAGGCAGCCCAATGGGTGAAAATCCTGGAGAAGACGAGGCGTGGGGAGTAAAAAGTACAAAAAAACAAAAACAAAAACAAAAAAACCCACACACAAAACCCACAAAAACCAAAAACAACTGAAGTACAAAAACGAAAACGAAATATTAAAAAGGGAGAGGCGACACAACTGCACACTAGAGTTCTCGGTAGTTACTGATGACAGAGTCACCAATTCAGAAAAGGCTGAAATGGAGTAAACTCGGTTGAAGAAGGCAGAGAGAGATGTCTCTTGTAGGTTTAAAAAGATCTCCTTCGAAAACGTAAAAAATGGTTTAAAAAAAAGTTTTGGCACTTAAGAGGGGTAAGCTGGTTCTGTATTCACCCTGGCAGGCAGGTGGGTGTTCAGTGCCCAGCCACCCCGGTTAGCTGAGCTGCCACGGAATTGTGAACTGCTTTGGGACACTGGGCAAAGGCGTGTCCTCGCTTGCCACAAAGGTTACACACGATGCCCTTCCGGCAGTAAGGGCTCAGGTGCCCCTCCTCCCCGCATCTGAAGCACCTGTCCTGCGTGCAGCTGCCGCTCATGTGGGTCCGGGAACCACATTTAAAGCACGTCTTGGGCTGCCCCTTGTACCAGCTGTAGCCCCTCTCGGCACCCAGGAAGAAGGCCCCCGGTAGGTGCCTGACCCCGCCCTCCCCCTGGCGCAGCTCGATCTCACACTTGTACTCCCCGGTCCAGATCCCAAACCTGTCGGTCACTTTCACGGGCACGGCCAGCACATCGCAGTGGCGCTTGAGCCAGGTCACGATGTCCTCCACGTCCACCGTCTCGTTCCGGAAGAGGATGAAGAGCGTCTTCAAGCTGGACTTGCTCCGCCCCAGCACCACAAAGTTCTCCCAGCAGTCCTCCTGCTCGCGCTTCTCCTCGTAGACGCGAAGGAACAGGGCCAGCTTCTCCGCCGAACGGAAGCTCACGTCGAACTCGCGGCTGCCGGGGATCTGGATGACCGCATAGATGTCGCTCGGGTCCATGCCGATGGAGCGCAGGATGAGCGCGCCCACAACAAAGTCCCGAGTTGGGCAGGCGCCTTCGTCTCCCTGGAAACAGATACGCACCAGGAAGCGGCCCTTACCCGGGCCAGCCGCGGGGCCCGACGCCACTGCCTGCTCGTCCTGAGCAGGCCGTTCGGCCGCTTCCTCGGCCGCGCCAGGCCTGGCCGGGCCCGCCATGGCCGCCGCCGCCTCGGCCTTCTTCCTACGGCCCGCCTCGGCTGCACCCTTCTTCTTGCGGGGGTCCGCCGCCTCGCCGGCCGGGTCTCTCCGTCGACCCTTCGGATCCCCGCGGCCGGCTGGGGGGAAGTCGCCGAGGCCCGGCGCCGCCAGGCCCGCGGGGACGCCGAGCCCGCCGCCCACGCCG
>PITA01023696.1:0-27637 GCA_004023965.1 Spilogale gracilis
AGGAAAGCAAATGGGAACTAGGGTAATCTAGGGAGGGAAACGAAACAACAGAGACTTTGAACACAGAAACAAACTGAGGGACTTGGAGGGAGGGGGTGGAGGGATGGGAGAGCCTGGTGGTGGGTACTGGGGACACCTAAAGCGTGGAGCACTGGGTGTGGGGAATGGGGAATGAATCTTGAAACACTGGGAAAAAAAATTTTAGTAACAATAAAAAAAAAAAATCATGCCCTTATTTCCCAATAGACATATTTTAAATTATATCACATATAACATCTTCCAAGATATTGTTTCTTTTTCTCTTTATGATAATATAATAATTACAATATATGTGCCCTGAATGGACTCAATCTATTCTAATTACACATATTCTTTACTATACGATATTGAAGAAGGAAAACATTTATCTAAATGGAAATTTATATTTCTTAATCTATTAAATTCCCTTAAATGTGGTAGTGAATTACATAAAATAACCCCAGTTCAAGCTTAAAAAGAGGGATTTTGTTGACTCACAAAATGGACGTCCACAGTGGGGAATCCAGCTCAAACAATGTTGGCACCCTCTTTCTCTTCCCACAGCTGCCTCTGCACTTTCTGCCTACATAGGGTATTGCTGGCATTCTAGCCATCCCCACCCCCAAGTGACAAGAAAGATGGATAACAGGCCTGGAAACAACTGCTTGTATTCAGAACGGTGAAGGGTGCTACCTCTCTGCCCCCCCCTCCAATTCCAAAATGCTGGAGAAAGATTCTGATTGACTTGAAGAATCAGTCACCCCATTGGACAAATTTCTGTGACCAAAGAGTGGACTATGGCCAGCGAGGCTGGGTCATGTGCCCACCCTTCCTGCAGGGGGTAGTAGTAAATTGATTAGGTAATAACAGGCTAAGACAGCAGCCCCACTAGGACCAGGGAGTAGAGAGGAGCTCCCCAGAGGAGAGGACATACCAATGCCAGAAGAAGGATAGAAAAACAAGCTGGGCAGACAAAAAAGTATTAATTAGCTCAGGCTGTTCCATGAGACTTATGATAATTATTATTATTATAAAAATCCAGTTGACCAGCTAATAGTGGATGCTCAAGGCTAATACATGATTTTCAGATTTCCCACCATCTTCAATGTAGAATGTTATCATGACACACATGATTTACAATATACTCCATGTCCTACTGATTTGATTTATAATGGTATCAGTTTTATTAACAAGAATATTAACAACAACATACATTTTTCTCAATCAGTTTCTGCACAGTGTTTCCCACATAACATTTTATGACTTCTAGGAGGTCCCGTGTGAGGTAACTGGCACATATTTTGTTGTATAACCTTTCTGGTGATAGAGAAACTGGGCCCTAAGGAGGTTATGCAATCTCCCCAAAGTCCTACGACCAGTTTGTGGCTGAGCCAGCAAAATGTTGTCTTATGTCCCAACTGTGAGAATCAGCTCCCTTCTGGTCCACCATTTGGCCCAGATGAGGAGGATTGATGGTGATGAGGGTTCTTATGTCAAGCACTAGTGTGATTGGTTTTTAATGGTCTTTATTTTCATCTTAGAAGGAAAATAACATAACCTTCTCTGGCTAAATACTATTTCAGGAAAAGCCACAAAGCAGCCCCCTGAGTCCTATTTACAAAACTAAGCCCAACCTAACTCCGCTGAGCTGGCAAAACCTGATAACCTCACTTCAGCTTCCCTGGCTATGGTTTACAGAACAAGAGTCTGTATTTCTCAATATTGCTCTGCATCTTTCTTCATTTATTGTGACTGGGGGAAGTGAAAAGTGATGCAAAAAACAAGAGGTTCAGACCTTGGAAAAAGGAGGTTGGAAAAGGAAGATATAAAAGGGGAGAAAGAGAAAGGAAAGACTAAGAAGACCATATGCATGGTGACCAAAGAGGATATTGGAGAGCTAAGTTTGGAGGAAGGTGGTGCTAAAGTTCCAGGAGGGCAGGGAAGCTGATTACCAAGGGGAAAGGATTACCAAATCCCTACTATGTGCCATGGACATTCACATCCACTCTCCTGTACTTAATGCCATCATTGAGACATCCTTGCCAGCAATGTACAGCCATCCCATGGTCTACAGTGAAGGAAACAGAGGATCATAGTGTCCAGGTAACTTGATGGATTCATGCAACTAAGAAGTGATGAAATTGGGGCTGAACCCAGACATCTGATCCCCAAGTTGAGATTCTTTCTACCCCTCTCTCTCCATCATCCACATACTATCTAGTTACTACTAGTTAACTTAGGATAGGTTATCTAGAAGCAGAACCTGAGACAAGAATTCTTGCACAAAGAATTTCCTGAGGAATTGTTCTCAGGAGGAGGGAAGTGAGGGAAGTGGGAGAAGACAGGGGTAATCTCTAAGCAAAGATTTTATTCAGGGCACCTGGGTGGCTCAGTGAGTTAAAGCCTCTGCCTTCGGCTCAGGTTATGATCTCAGGGTCTTGGTATCGAAGCCCGCGTCAGGCTCTCTGCTCAGCAAGGAGCCTGCTTCCTCCTCTCTCTGCCTGCCTCTCTGCCTACTTGTGATCTCTGTCAAATAAATAAAATCTTAAAAAAAAAAGATATTACTCAATTAATCTCTTTTTAGCTGATCCCACAGGAAACATGAATTGCCTTTCAGAATTCATCCCACCCTGAGAAGGAGGAGTCAGACTTTGGCACCCATACAATCAGTCATTATCTGCGGCCATCCCTCTGGGTGAGGGAGGGATGTGAGAGATCTAACATCTTGGGGGGGGGGGTGACTGTTTAGAAGAAGGTGGGTCTCTGGAGAAGGAGGTGGCTGCAAGTCGTTAGTAGCCATGTTCATAGCAGTTGGAGGATGGGGAGACCAGCACAGGAAAGGTGATCTGAACCAGGCGACAGCATCTTCTCTGCACTCTGCTACCAGTCTCTGACTGGGCAAGGGAATGGAAAAGGAGTCCATAAAAGAAGTAGCCACTGTCCCTTGGTCACTTAAGTGCCCATTCTGAGTGCCATGTCAGTTCTGAAGATCTGGCCACTGTGGTAGCTGCTCTCTCAGCCAATCTGCAGGCAGCAGACCTCACTTTAGGGAAGTTTCTGTGATATGTGGCTCCATCTCTGCCCCCAATCCATACTGCTCCCTTCAGTGGATCCCTTCCTCCCTTCCAGGCCAAAACTCAGTGGTTTCGAAGAATCAGAGGACCTGGGATCTTTGACTTCCTGTTCACCACATTCATATATTCCTCATCAATTCTTTGTCCACTCTTCTGTTGCTCTTCTTTCTCTAGCAGATTTTATTTTAAAATTTCCAACATGTGACTGCAGAATCTCACTAAACCAAGGATTCTCAAGGACTTTAAAATATATATATATATATACCAATGCCTAGACTCCCTCTGCCTCCACAGAGATTCTGAATCTATTAACCTGGGATTTCTTTTAAGTCCCTGGGTGATGCTAATTGCAGGATTGAGAATTACTATAGCAGGAATTCCTAGTCACTTTGGACCTATATTAGAATCACCTAGGGCATTAAAAAAATGCTCAAATCCCAGCCCCCAGAAATTCTGATTTGATGGGTCATAAGTAGGATCTGACATTGGGGTTTTTTAAAGCTCTCCAGATGCTTTTCATGTGCAGCCAAAGTGGAGGGACACTGGCTTGGGGATTTTTAAAAAATTGATCCATGGGAACAGATGTCAGGATAGGGAGATTTGGAACTGTGTTGGAATCAGAGTCCTAACAAGAGGACGAGGAGTCTCCATGGACAGTAGCAGCAGAGGTGGAGAAAGAGATTCTAACATTACTTTGACACTGAAGAACCAGTGTGATCACATTTCCCATTAAATGTACATGGAACTAGATTTTTCAGGAATGTTTTTGTTTCTTCAGGTGTTCCTCAGCAGCTCTCTGTTGGAGATTTACTAAGAGTCTCCTCCTAAAATTGGTGGTTGGAAAGGAGATTACTGTACCCAAGATTAAAACCAGAATTAATTTACCCAGATAAGATGGCTCAGGCATCATCCCATCCTACTCCTGATCCTTCCCTTTTCCAGGGACATAGGTGCCATGAACACCAGGCACTGAAATTAATTATTTCCCAGGAGTTGCACTCCTTGCCTTCTTGGCCCTCTGCCTTTCTCCCCCCACATCTCTCTCTCTTTCTCTTTCTCTCTCTCTTTCCTACACACACACACACACACACACACACACACACACACACACACACACCCCTCTGCCCCTATCGTTGAGAACCCTAACCTCTTGGATTGTCTCTAGCCCTATGGATTTTATTGCAAAGTTCTCATATTTCCCTTTGCTGGCTTGCCTGGACTGTTTTGCCCAAACTCTGTAGCTAGGAAGGCCCTGACCCATCCTAGTGGTTGGTTCTCATACCCTGTCCTGATTGTCCGCTTCCAAGATTTAAAAGCTGATCCAGTTAATTCTTGGTATTACTGGCAATTGTATCCTATAAAGTCACTGCAAACACTAAATTAGCAAATACTGAACATTTGTTCTTCCAGGAAATATGGGGATAGTTTCCTGCTAGCTTCTGATCACATTTTCAGTCCACAATCAATAAACAACCTTGTTTCATGTTTCAGATACCTTATTTAAGATATATTATTGATTCATTAGCATTGGGCTCACAGCAAATGCACTATCACTCATGCCAGAGCAAAGCTTATCTAAGAAACCTATGTTCTTTCTAAGACAAATGACAGCTTCCTTGTACTAAGGGACAGTAGACAGCACTGCACAATGCTCAGCGGCCAGCATAGACAGCAAAATTACCAACAGAAAGCACAAAAACTATGGCACTTAAATAGACCATGAAAAGCCCACTTGTTGAGTTGAAACAGGAGGAAGACATAGCTGAACATGTGCTTGAAAGAGTGAGTGTGCAGATACACAAATACGGAGTTTGGGTTACAAATAAATGTTAGTGGGTAGGAAACTCACAATGGTGGAATCCATAAATAATGATGATTGACCTTACAATCATCCTATTTGGAGTGGCAAGATGTTTTGATAGCTTACTATTAATTCAAAACCTCTATTTTAAGTTAGCTCTCCCCAAAACTGTATACTGAAGTACAGTGTTGTTACCTCTCCCCCCTTTTATTAACCAAGTAACTATTTTCACAAAAAAAATTCATGTTTCCAAAGATAATTGAAGATTTTTGTTTGTTTGTTTTATTTCCTGGACTAGTGGTACATAATATACAACATGAGTCTAGATGCACTGTGTAGATTATGGCTTTTCAATAGAACAGTATTTTGGAAGAATAAGAGAAACAGATGTATTTGTGGTCTTTATTGTGGGATACATAAAGAGGATTTTTCTTCTTTTTTTTCAAAAATGGCATCATTCATTTAAAAAATTAAGGCGTGCCCGTGATGTAAAACAGAAAAAAAAGCTCTATCCAAGCCAGGGGTGTGGCCTCAGGGTTATCTAGCTGAGATTGCTGGGAAGAGGTACAGACTAAGTACTACCACTCGGATCACCCCACAGATTGAGCAAACACAGAGAATGGGTATCTTTTTCCCAGCTCCAAGTTCTGAGCCTGTCTCTTACCTACTGTCTAGCTTTATTGAGACGTCCCAAGGGCAAACCACTTTGTCGCTGATTCAGCACAGCCATGGGTAGGTCTGCAGCCTCCATGTTGACAAATCATTGGGAAGGCAGACTGTGTCTTTTAAAATACACCTTCTTTCTAGGTATTGGAGGGAGCCCCTGCTTTGGTACTGCCAGAGACTTTTTGAAAGGATGGGCCAAAGCAAGGGCAGAAGGAGCCATAATGAGCTCTCAGCACTGAAACTGCTAGAGTTAGCATGAATTTCGTCTGATTGTTGGTGGGGAGGATCTTGTAGTCATCATCTGGTTTCTGCTAGGGACAGCTTCTGGTCCTATTTCTATTTGTTGGTGCACCGAGGGTGGGTTAGAGACAAGAAGGAAGGGCTTGGCCCAGCCTCCCATTTCAAGTACCCCCCTATAGCCCAAACCAACATTCTCTACCTGCATGATTGCCATTTGGACACAACTTCAAGAAAAGTCTTCTATTGCCCCATTCTTCCCGTTATGTGGCTGCCTTAATATTCACCTAACAGAAATCCTGGAGATCCCACTTCTAGTGAGTTTAATTTTCACTTGCACTTGAAAGTTTGAAGAGGCATTAAAGAATACCTTCAAGTTGGATAGCTGTCAACTGATCTGCATGATCTGTCTTCATTACTTCCTAAATGCAGTTTTCCTCAGAGCCTTGTGAACTTAGGATGATGTAAACCCTGGTGCCATTGACCAGAGCTGAGTGCTCCTACTGAACACCCTTCTTGGAATAATCAAGTGGAAAGTGCAGGAAGAGGCCTGGCTCATGAAGAGGGTATAGGACTTCTTGACAAATCACCTCTGGATCCTTGAGAGAAGCAGCAATGGCAGTGGAGCTGTAACCGGTCCTGGTTCAGTTCAGAGCATTAAATATGAATAGATTCTGAGAACCATCTTCAGAGATACGTGAGCTCAAGACTGACCTAACCATGAGCATGTATAGAGAAGAGAAATAAGTTACTTCATGTCCATGAATTCATTCAACAATTATTTGGCTTTTTTTTAATTTGAATTTTATTTTCTTCAGCATGGGGGAATTTAGTTTGGGATTATTTCATTCATTAGAGTCAGGGGGCATCAATTCAAAGCAGGAAATCTTGTTTGCTGTGACTGTTACTTTCAATATAAGGGTTCACTGTTAGAAAGAATCTCGTGGAAATGCTAATGTGAGAGTCAACCCAAGTTATCTGTGAGGGAATTAAACTTTTTTTTTTTTTGACCACAGTAAGAGAGTCAAGAAGATGAGGAGGCTCCAACCTGATCTTCACAATATCCAAGGGATGCTTATTACTATAGCAAAATTTTCCTCTTCCTTGAAGATACCCCTGGCCTATGAAACAAAGGCTGGATGCAAAGCCTAAACTGTCCCATGCCAAAACCCTCTTCAAACCCAGTGTGTGTACATGGGGCAAATGTAGCTGATTTGAAGAACTCCTATTGGAGTTTGTGGTACTCTTACCCACCACTCCCATCCAACCAACCAAACTGGCCTTTGTTGGCTGATTTTTATACAGTGTTTCTTTGTCAAAGACATCTGAAGAATGAAGACTCAGTCTTCCAGACTACTTGTTGCGCTTCTAACTTCATTTTCCATTTCAGACTCTTGGCAAAGATGGGGATATGGTATGTTTTTCATTAGATTTCACAAGTAGAATTAATACTTAAGTCGTTGGCTTTTATGATTGTAAAACAAAACAAAACAAAACAAAAAAAACCTCAGAGGTTTCTTTGGATCACAAATGAGCTGAAGAAGAGCTTGCCTCCTTTCTTTGGTTTACCTATTTTTGGTGAAAAGAATGTAAAGAAAGACTTTTAACTGAGAAGAGGTATGATTCTCTCTATTGGCCAGCTCCCAGTTTTGTCCGCATGGCTTCTGGTGTCCTTCCAATCTGGTCTCCACACCAAAGTTGGGTGATCTTTTCAAAATATTATGCCCAGCACCTAACACTGTCCCTGGCTTGAAGCATGTTCCACAAAGATTTGGTGAATAAATGAATGAGGAAGTGAATACTGGCTTTCAGGTAGCTAATTTCTTCTTATTTTTTAAAAGCTGTTTTGAGTTATAATTCACATGTTGTAACATTCACCCTTCTAAAGTGAGTAATTCAGTGGGTTTAGTATATTTACAAGGTCGTGCAACCATCACCACCATCAAATTGCAGAACATCTTCACCACCCCAAAATGAAATCCCAGAGCCAGTCAAAGTCCTTCTCTATTCTCCTTTCTGCTCAGCCCCTGAAAACTACTAAGCTATCTTCTATCTCTACGGATGTGCCTATTCTGGACATTTCTTTTAAATAGATCATGCAATATATGACCTTTTGTGTCACACATCTTTCACTTAATATCATGTTTTCAAGTTTCATCCATTTTGTAGCACAGATCAGCATTTCATTCTTTTTTATTGGCAAATAATATCCCATTTTGTGGATATACACCACATTATTTATCCATTCACCAGTTCATGGAAATTTGAGCTAGTTCCATTTTTGGCTATTACTTAGAATGCTGCTCTGAACATCCGTGCAAAGTTTTATGGAGACATATATTTTCAGTTCTCTTGCGGATAGGTATACCTAGGAGTGGAGTTGCTAAGTTGTATGGTAACTCTATTTAACATTTTGAGGAACCACCAAACTAGAAAATGGTTGCACTATTTTATAAACTCAGTAATATATAAAGGTTCTGATTACTCTAATATCTTCACCAACATTTTGTTTGTTAGTTTGCTTGGTTGTTTTTTTGGTATTTGTTTGTTTATTTTTAAGATTTTATTTATTTATTTATTTATTTGAGAGAGAGGGATTCAATGCACATGTGCACAGGCACGAATTGGGGGAGGGATAGAAGGACAAGCAGACTCCTCACTGAGCAGGGAGCCCGAAGCAGAGCTCTGTCCCAAGACCCTGAGCCAAAGGCAGATGCTCAATGGACTGAGCCACACAGACACCCTTATTTATTTTTAATACATACTTCTTTTTTTTTTTTTACCATTTGTAAGTGTACAGTTCAGTGGTATTATGTACATCAACTGATTACGCAACTAAGACATCAACTTGTTGTACAACCTTCACCACTATCCTTGTCTGGAAACTTTTTCATCGCTGCACACTGAAATTCTTTACTTACTAAACAATACCTTTCCATTCCTCCCTCTCTCAGACCCTGAGAGCCACTATTCTACATTCTGCCTCTATGAATTTGACTACTCTAGAGACCTCACATAAGTAGAGCCACACAGGATTTGTTTTTTGTGTGTGTGACTGGCTTATTTCATTTAGCATAGTGTCTTCAAGGTTTATCCTTGTTATAGTATGTGTCAGAATGGCCTTCCTTTTGAAGGGTGAATGATATTCCATTGCACAGCTATACAACATTTTGTTTATCTGTTCATCCATTGATGGACATGACGATTGTTCCCACCTTTTGGTGATTGTGAATAATGCTGCTATGAACATGGGTGTAGAAATACCTGTTTGAGTCCCTGATTTTAATTCTTTAAAAAATATACCCAGAAATGGATTTCCTGGATCATATAACAATTCGATGTTTGATTTTTTGGAAGAACTGATATACTGTTTTCCAGCTGTACCATTTTATGTTCCATCAGCAATGCACAGGGGTTCTAATTTTGCCTCATCCTAGTCAATACTAGTTATTTTCTGTTGTTGTTTTTTTTTAAGATTTTATTTATTTGACAGACAGAAACATAGCTAGAGAGGGAACACAGCAGGGGGAGTGAGAAAGGGAGAAGCAGGCTTCCTGCCGAGCAGGGAGCCCGATGTGGGGCTCGATCCCGGGTCTCCAGGATCATGTCCTGAGCCGAAGGCAGTTGCTTAACCAACTGAGCCACCAGGCGCCCCTGTTTTTTTTTTTCTTAATAATAACCATCTTAATTGATGTGAAGTGATACCTCATTGTGGACCAACATTTATATTATCTTTATTTTAGCTACCCTAATGGTGTGAAGTGGTTTATCATAGTTTTGATTTTAATTTCTCTAATAATAATGTTGAATATTTTTTATTTTTTAAAGATTTATTCATTTATTTTAGAGAGAGAGAGCATGAGTGGGAGGGGCAGACAGAAAGGGAGAGAGAATCTTAAGTAAACTCCATACTGAGCATGCAGCCTGACACAGGGTCCATCTCACAACCCTGAAATTACAATCTAAGCTGAAACCAAGAGTCAGATGCTTAACCTAATGCATCACCCAGGCACCCTGATTAAAATGATTTTACATGTGACCTATAACACTTTAAAGTCGGAGCCATGCTACGGTAGTTCAACAGGTAGTTTCTTCACAAAAAGAATTCAAGGTTTGAAGAACTCTGAGAAGCACTGTATACAAGATGTTATCTTTCTAGAATTACACATGATTAAACATGTTCCAGACAGAAATTCTGCAGTAGTGAAATAATCTGTTAACTCATTTTTGCCTAAACATACTATGTAAGAACTCTTCTTTGATATAATACCCATTAATGAGGAACATACATTAGGTGATGTTACTGCTAAGAATGCAAAGAATATATATTGAATATCTTTTCATGTGCTATTGACCATTTACATATTTTCTCTAGGGAAATGTCTAATCAAATCATTTACCCAGTTTTTAATTGGCTTGATTATCTTTTTATTGTCGAGTTATAAGAACTCCTTATATATTCTGAGTACAAGTCCCCCATCTAATATGTCACTTACCAACATTGTCTCACATAGTGTCTTTTCATTTTCTTGATGGTGTCCTTTGAAACACAAAAGATTTTACTTTTGATAAAGACCATTTCATTTTTTCTTTTGTTGCTTTTACTTTTGTTGTCATTTCTAAGGAACTATTGCCTAATTCAAAGTCATGAAGATGACTGTTACATTTTCTTCTAAAAGTTTTATAGTTTTTATTCTTGCATTTAGGCCAACAATCCTTTTTCTATTGAAGTATAATTGATATATAACAATATTTTAATTTTAGGTATATAACATAAAGATTTGATAAGTGTATATATTGCAAAATGATTACCAGAATAAGTTTCATTAACATTTATCACCACTCATATGTACAACTTTTTCTTGTGATGAGTACTTTTAAGATCTACTCTTAGCAACTTTCAAATATATAATACAGTCATGCCAATGATCCATTTTGAGTTAATTTTTATACATGGTATGCCTATAATTTTTAAAAATATTTGCCTAAAAATATTTTGCTCTTTCTAAAAACAATTGCATATATTACATATATTCATTACTCTGCAAAATAAGGCTGATGCTGCCATGCTGGGCAGTTTCCTTAACCAAAGTAATTTTTTATGAGTTTTTTTAAAAAACTGAATTTCTAAATACTATATATATATCTGAATTTCTAAATGCTATTTATTTCTGAATTTCTAAATACTATATATATATAGTATATTTGAATAGTTTCTTTAACTAATCACTTAATAAGTTTTTGTGTCTAATGTGGACATGCAGCTCTCGTAGAAGTGGATGGTTTTCAAGGTCAAATGCTGCAGAAAGATCAAGGTGAAGGACACTAGGAAAGTCCTTTGGGCTTGGTGGTTAGCCATTTTAAGTGCCCTGAGCAGACTGGGAGGGTGGCAGTCAGGCCTGTGAAGTCACAGATCAGAGGATATTTGTTAGGGAAAGGAAAGAAATTGTCCTAATCTCCAGGTTACAAAAAGACAAGCTCTTATGCAACCAAAACTACTTTGGGCAAAACTCATTAACACTCCACTCCCGAAGAATAATATTTTATGTGTAAGGGAGACAAAATTGTGAAGAACATGCTACTGGCTTCAGTTTCAAGCCCTGTGACACAGACAATAATGAGCCATCTTCCCAGCCACAGACATGTCAACTTCACTCCCTTATTCTAGTCTCCCCAGCAATGCTGGATTTTCCCCAGTAAATGCAAGGAACTCTGACTGTGGCATCTTGTTTTTTCTCAGAATATTTTTCGTTTACACTTAAACCTTTTCCCTCTCATGAGCTTCCTTTTTTGTTTTCTTTACTGTATCCTGTTGTAAGAAGAGGATTTTTTTTTTTTTTTTTACATCGATTTGGAAAACTTCCTTCCTGGCATTCAGATTCTCGCCTCAGATGTCAGACTGAGAGATAATGGTCCATTGCTGGCCCTGGGGTAGGGGATAACGGAGAAACAAGGAGAGCTGTAGTCTCCACAGGCCAGTCAGGTTGACATACTTCATGCGGGAGAGGGGCCCAGTGTGCACCAACAGTGCTTTACTGTTCACTCTCACGACACCAGGGCATTAACATGCAAGGCTAGTGTTTTGAAAATTGTCAGTATTTTCTAATCGATGCACTCTTTGAAACGTCAGTGGGTTTTCTAAGGGACTTAACCACTCAGAACAAGGTTGGATTTATTGCAGATGCCAACTTTTCTGATCAAAATCCCCTCTTCCTGGGTTACGGCATGCCTCCATCTTTCTGAAGCAAATTGCATTCAATAGCTGCCTTCTCGTGAAGAACTAAATACACAATAAATAGTGTTTTTAAAAATATCTAGGGAAAGGGGAGAAACATAACTGAGCGGAACTTGCCTGTAAAAGAGATTTTGAAAACATTATTATCCTCCAGAGCCCTGTTTGACTGAAGCCCTAATTTATAAAACCTGCCTACATACCCACAAATAGTAGAATTCTAGTGCTTAAAAAGATCTATGGTGGGGTTGGGGGGAGACCTGTGGGATTGCTTTGTCCAACTCCCTCATTTATTACCAAGGAGGCAGAGCCCAGGGAGGTGAAATGTGAGGCCCAAAGCAAAGTAGCAAGAAATGAATTTAGCACCCAGCTCGCAACCAAGTGCTCATCATTTCATTTCCTGTCACTGCCTCTGTGTTCTGAGGTGAGATCTGGGAAATAAAAATGTTAAGCAAAATAAAGAGTCATATTGATATGACTACATTAATTGTAGGAGATCTTAACACACCACTCTCAGCAATGGACAGATCATCTAAACAGAATATCAACAAAGAAGCAAGAACTTTAAATGACACATTGGACCAGATGGATCATATAGATATATTCAGAACATTCCACCCTAAAACAGCAGAATACTCATTCTTCTCCAGCACACATGGAACTTTCTCCAGAACAGACCACATATGAGGTCACAAATCAGGGCTCAACGAATACCAGAAGATTGAGATTATTCCCTGCACATTCTCTGACCACAGCACCATGAAACTGGAACTCAACCACAACAGAAAGTTCAGAAGAAAATCAAACACTTGCAAGCTAAAGACTATCCTGCTCAAGAATCTATGGATCAACCAGGAAATCAAAGAAGAACTGAAACACTTCATGGAAACCAATGAGAATGAAGATATATCAATAGAAAACCTATGGCATACAGCAAAGGTAGTCCTAAGGGGGGAATACAAAGCCATCCAAGCCTCACTCAAAAAAATTGAAAAACCCCAAAAACACCAACTATCATTATACCTTAAAGAACTGGAAAATCAACAACAAATTAAACCAACCCCACACACAATATGGGAAATAATTAAGATTAGAGCAGAGATCAATGAATTAGAAACTAGAGATACAGTAGAACACATCAATGAAACTAGAAGCTGGTTCTTTGAAAGAATTAATAAAATCCATAAACCATTGGCCAAACTCATCCAAAAGAAAAGGGAGAAGACCCAAATTAATAAAATTATGAATGAAAGGGGAGAGATCACAACCAACACCAAGGAAATAGAAACAATCATCAGAAATAACTATCAACAATTATATGCCAATAAGTTTAACAACCTAGAAGATATGGATGCATTCCTGGAAACCTATAAACTGCCAAGGCTGAAACAGGAAGAAATTGACAATCTGAATAGACCTATATCTAGTAACAAGATTGAAGCAATGATCAAAAACTTCCCAAAAAACAAGAGCCCAGGATCAGATGGATTCCCTGGGGAATTCTACCAAACATTCAAAGAAGAAGTAACATCTATTCTCCTGAAGCTGTTTCAGAAAATAGAAACAGAAGGAAAATCTTCCAGACTCTTTCTATGAAGCCAGCATTACTGTAATCCCCTAACCAGACAAAGACCAAATCAAAAAAGAGAACTTCAGACCAATATCTCTGATGAATATGGATGCCAAGATTCTCAACAAGATCCTCGCTAACAGGATCCAACAATACATTAAAAAGATTATCCACCATGACCAGATGGGATTTATCCCAGGGATTCAAGGGTGGTTCAACACTCACAAATCAATCAACGTGATAGAACAAATCAACAAGAGAAGAGAGAAGAACCACATGGTACTCCCAGTTGATGCAGAAAAGGCTTTTGACAAAATACAACATCCATTCCTGATTAAAACTCTTCAAAGTATAGGGGTAGAGGGAACATTTCTCAACCTCATAAAATCTATCTACAAAAAGCCCACAGCAAATATCATTCTCAATGGGAAAAAACTGACAGCTTTTCCTCTGAAATCAGGAAGAGGACAAGGATGCCCACTCTCACCACTACTGTTCAACACAGTGTTAGAAGTCCTAGCAACAGCAATCAGACAAGAGAAAGAAATAAAAGGTATCCAGCTTGGCAAAGAGGAAGTCAAACTCTCGCTCTTTGCAGACGACATGATACTCTCTGTGGAAAACCCAATAGACTCTACCCACAAACTACTAGAACTCATACAACAATTCGGTAATGTGAAAGGATACAAAATCAATGCACAGAAATCAGTTGCATTCTTATACACTAACAATGAAAGTATAGAAAGGGAAATCAGAAAATCGATTCCATTTACTATAGCACCAAAGAAATAAACGTAACCAAAGAAGTTAAGGATCTGTACTCGAGGAACTACAGAACACTCATGAAAGAAATTGAAGAAGACACAAAAAGGTGGAAGAGCATTCCATGCTCATGGATCGGAAGAATAAACATTGTCAAAATGTCTATACTGCCCAGAGCAATCTATACTCTCAATGCCATTTCGATTAAAATTCCACCAACATTTTTCAAATCATTGGAACAAACACTCCTAAAATTTATATGGAACCAAAAAAGACCCTGAATTGCTAAGGAATTGTTGAAGAAGAAAACAAAGCTGGGGGCATCATGTTACCTGACTTCAGGCTTTATTACAAAGCTGTGATCACCAAGACAGCATGGTACTGGCACAAAAACAGACAAATAGACCAATGGACCAGAGTAGAGAGTCCAGATGGACCCACAAATCTATGGTCAAATCATCTGCGACAAAGCAGGAAAAAATATCCAGTGGAAAAAAGACAGTCTCTTCAATAAATGGTCCTGGGAAAATTGAACAGCTACATATAGAAGAATGAAGCTAGACTATTCTCTTACACCACACACAAAGGCAAATTCAAAATGAATGAAAGACCTCAATGTGAGGCAGGAATCCATCAAAATCCTGGAAGAGAACATAGGCAGTAACCTCTTTGACATCGGCCACAGCAACTTCTTTCAAGACACGTCTCCAAGCCAAAGGAGACAAAAGCAAAAATGAACTTTTGAGATTTCATCAGAATAAAAAGCTTCTGTACAGTCAACAAAACAAAAAGGCAACCCACGGAATGGGAGAGGATATTTGCAATAAAGAACTACTCAAACTCAACATCCAAAAAGAAGATGAACACATCAAAAAATGGGCAAGAGATATGAAGAGGCACTTCTCCATAGAAGATATACAAATGGCTAACAGACACATGAAAAGATGTTCAGCGTCACTAGCTATCAGGGAAATTCAAATCAAAACCACACTGAGATATCACCTCACACCAGTCGGAATGGCCAAAATTAACAAGTCAGGAAACAACAAGTGTTGGAGAGGCTGCAGAGAAAGGGGAACTCTCTTACCCTGTTGGTGGGAATGCAAGTTGGTGCAGCCGCTTTGGAAAACAGTGTGGAGATTCCTTAAAAAATTAAAAATTAAAAAATATATTCCTTAAAAAATAAAAACCCCTGCAATTGCACTACTGGGTATTTACCCCAAAGATACAGATGTAGTGAAAAGAATGTTCCCCAATGTTCATAGCAGCAAAGGCCACAATCGCCAAACTGTGGAAAGAGCCAAGGTGCCCTTCAACAGATGAATGGATAAAGAAGATGTGGTACATATATACAATGGAATACTGCGCCTCCATCAGAAAGGGTGAATATCCAACTTTTGTAGCAACATGGACTGGATCGGAAGAGATCATGAATACTGAGTGAAATAAGCCAAGTAGAGAAAGTCAAGTATTACATGGTTTCACTTACATGTGGTGCATAAGGGGTAATATAAAGGACAGTAGAAGAAGGAAAGGAAATGGGAAGTAGGGCAATTCCGGGAGAGAAACAAAACATGAGAGACTTTGGACTCAGAAAAAACTGAGGGTCTTGGAGGGAGGAGGTGGGGCGATGGGAGAGCCTGATGGTGGGTACTGAGGGCACGTATTGCATGGAGCACTGGGTGTGGGGCATAAACAATGAATCTTGGAACACTGAAAAAATAAAATTAAATTTAAAAAAATGTAATGAGAAATCATAAGGTAAATCTTTTAAAGTAGAAACTAGATTTTCTTTTAAACCACTGGCCACTTCCTCACCTCCTCTTCCCTAGCTTTGTCTGATTCTCTCCAACACCAATGAGCCTCCCAACTGACTAGAATTATGTGATGTGGTACCTATCCTGAGTAATTGGCACATCTTCTTCTTCCAAACAGTGTTTTCTCAGATGAACATAGACTGAACATCCATGATATGCAAGGCAGCAAGTAGGTCCTAAATCCCTTCAGATTATATAGAAAAAGAAAACAGTCTTCCTGTCATTAAGAATCTAACAGACTAGTACTAAAAACCAATAGGTCATTTAACAACCCACAGCCAGCATGTTGTCTTAAAAGGGTGTCCAGCTTCTCTGGAGGGGTGGAGAAGGCAAAGGAGGGAAGGGCATTCTGGGCAGAGGGTACTGCATGTAGAATATAATTTGGCAGTTTGGGAAAATTGCTAGTTCCTTCACAATAGCTGAAGCCGTGCTTTTTAATTTTAATATGCATACAAATGAAATTTTAATATACATACATATCACCTAGGGCTCTTGTTAAGATGCAGATTCTGATTCTGCAGGTCAGGAGTGAGCTCTCAAAGTCTGCATTGCTAGCAAGTTCCCTGGTGATGTCAATGTACTCTGTGGCCCCCACTTGAGTAGCAAGGAGCTAAAGAGAAGAGGAAGGTAGGGTCATAAGCAAGAGCTGGTTAATAAAGTGTTTTGAAGGCCATGCTATCAACTTTGGATTCTTTCCAAAAAATAACTGGAATAACAAATGTACTTGGATAGCTTGAAACTGATGTTGGCTTTCTAAGTTTCCTGGAAGCTTGAAAGTCATTTCCACCAGACAGCTTTCTTGCCATCCCTGGGTGGAGCATCACATGCATGCCTTAATTTAGGTAAGGTAATGCTGATTTACCCATCTATCAAGTTCACTTGAAAGAACTTTCAGTTCACTGAAAGAATAGTTATGTCCTTTTCAGCGTTGAATGCACAAACTGCATGCACCCAACACCTACAACTGTATCTGACCTACAAGAGTTTTCCCGTGAACTTCGGTCACTTGATATATTTGCTCTAGATTAGTGATTTTCAAATGTTAGCATATGTCAGGATCACCTGGATGGCTTTTGAGACAGATTGCTGGATCTCACTCCCAGAGTTTGTGATTCACTAAGTCTGGGGTGGAGCCTGAGAGTTGATGTTTCCAACATGCTCCTATGCTGCCAGTCTGGGGACCACACCTTAAGAACCACTGGTTTAGGGGAGATCTTTGATTAATTCCTACCAAATGGTATTAACAAATAAGATGAAGTTAATGATTAAAAGACTGCCCTTAAAGTTATAGAGTCAAGGGCAAATGAGTTAACGTCTCCAGGTCTCCGACTGTGCATCTGAGATAAAGATGGTGATGGCTCCCATGAACTAGAGCCAATGTGACAGTTCACACTGAGGAAATATATAGAAAACGGTCAGTGGATATAATGAGCACTGGCTGTTATATTCGACTGATGAATCACTGAACTCAACCTCTGATACTAAGAATACACTGTATGTTAATTAACTGAATTTAAATAAAATAAATTTTTAAAAAAGAAAGAAAACACTCAGGAATTGCAAATATGTATTAAATATTACTGCTAAAGGAACTCCTCTTGCTTACTGATGGCACAGAGAGAAGAAAACAGCTTCTTAACCAAGCCACAATGTGCTACTCTTTACAGGGAAATGTGGCAAATATAAGCTTAATCCCTAATCTTTTAAATCTGTAGGAATATTATAGCCTCTGTTGCATTTTTGTGACCACAGTTTTTATATTTTTCTTTATTGGTAAAAATGTTAGCCGACTCCTGGGTTTGTTAAAAAGTTTTACAGTTCACACCCTTTGCGATGGCTATGACTAAAAAGACAATGATAACAAATGTTGGGGAAATTGGAACCTTTGTGTATTGCTGGTGGCAGTATAAAATGGTGCAACCACTTGAGAGAGCAATTTGGCCGTTCCTTAAAAAAAGTTAAACATGGGGGCGCCTGGGTGGCTCAGTCATTAAGGGTCTGCCTTTGGCTCAGTTCATGATCCCAAGGTCCTGGGATAGAGCACCGCATCAGGCTCCCTGCTCAGTGAGAAGCCTGTTTTTCCCTCTCCTACTCCCCCTGCTTGTGTTCCCTCTCTCACTGTGTCTCTGTGTCAAATAAATAAACAAAAATCTTTAAAGATTTATTTTATTTTATTTTCTTGACAGAGAGAAACACAGTGAGAGAGGGAACACAAGCAGGGGGAGTGAGAGAGGGAGAAGCAGGCTTCCTGCAGAGCACGAAGCCGGATGCCGGGCTCGATCTTGGGAGTCCGGGATCATGACCTGAGCCAAAAGCAGACGCTTAATGACTGAGCCACCCAGACACCCCTAAATAAAATCTTAAAAAAAAAAAAAGTTAAACATGGAGTTACCATTTGACTTAGCAATCCCACTTCCAGGTGGGATCCCCAAGAGAATTGAAAACATGTATTCTTACAACTTTTACATGAATATTCATAGCAATCCCACTCATAGTAGCCAAAATGTGGAAAGAACGCAAAGGCACATCAGTTGGTGAATAGCTAAACTAACTGGGTATATATCCACACAATGGAATAGCACTCAAACCTACGAAGGAAGGAATGATACATGCTATAACATGGCTGAAACTTGAGAAGTTTTTGCTGAGTGGAAGATGTCTGATACAAAGGCCACATATAGTATGGCTCCATTTATATGAAATGTCCCAAACTGGCAAATCCATAGGGACAGAAAGCAGGTTAGTGGTTGCCAGGGCTGGGGAAAGGAGAGACTAGAAAGTGACTGATGGAGATAGGGGATTTTTTTTGTGGATGACAGAATGTTCTGGAATTAGGTAGTAGTGGCAGTTATATAGTCTTGGACTACACTAAACATTACTGAACTGTACACTTTAAAAGGTGAGTTTCAGGGGTGCCTGGGTGGCTCAGTTGGTTAAGAGACTGCCTTCGGCTCAGGTCATGATCCCGGAGACCCAGGATCGAGCCCCACATCGGGCTCCCCACTCGGCGGGAAGCCTTCTTCTCCCTCTCTCACTCCCTCTGCTTGTGTTCCCTCTCTGGCTGTGTTTCTCTATGTCAAATAAATAAAATCTTTAAAAAACAAAAAAGGTGAGTTTCATAGTGTGTAAATTAGATCTCAATGTTAAAAAAAAAAATTAAGACCTTGGCATCCTACTTTGTAAGAATATCATTTTCATCTCAGAGTTGCACTATCTAATGGTAGACACTAGCCATATTAGCTCTTGAGTTCTTGAAATGAGGATAGTCCAAAGTGAGTGACGCTGTAAGTGAAAATACAAACTGGAATTCAAAGACTTAGTTAAAAAAAAAAAGAATGTACATTACCTAAATACATTTTTGATATTAAGGTGACACTATTTGGGGCAAATACAGTTAAATAAAATATAATGTTAAAGTTATATTACCTATTTATTTTTACTTTTTAAAATATGGCCACTATGAAACTTAAAATTCTGTCTGTGGCTCACATTATCTATCTAATGGCCAGCTCTACCTTCGAGGTCACCCACAGCAGAGGCCCATGTAAGTGCTTGCATCTGCAGTTAGTGTATCTGAGGCTGGTCCTTTCCTTCACATAAAGGGCTTTGTACCCTGGGCTTGATTAACTCTGTTCCATTAGCATGACTCTATCTAACACATGTAAACAAGGCAATTCAACGGATGCTTCCAGTTTTTGTTCTTTGAGTAGAAGGCCACCTGCAAAAACAGAGTCTTGTTATCTCAAAGAGCCAGGTTCTGGGTCATTATTATTTTAGAAAGTACTTTTTGTGTCTCTTGCTAATGAATATACAGCAAGTCATCTGAAAAAGGAATTTTTAAGATATCATTTCTTTCCTGCTCAGAGTGATTTTTTTTCCAAGACTCAAGTTCTGTGTCAAAATATTCTTAGCCTTGACATGCATTTCTGGATTGAAGTGAAAGTGGATCACAGGGATTCTTCTGGAAGGGAGACTGTTTTTAAATGTACTGAACACAAGGATTTATTTGGGAGGTGCAATGGTTAAGGGCAAATTATGTAAATAGGGTAGGAATGTCCACTAATGAGGAAGTTAACTAGGTTGATTGCTTTTTAAAAATATCATAATATCTTTTTGTTATGAAAACAATGTACATTATTTTGAAAAATTTCAGAAACACCAAAAAGCAGAAATAAATAATCTACACTCTTAATCTCACTGCTAGAGATAATCATTGTTAATATATAAATGTCTATCCTTCCATTGGAGAAAAGGTCTTAATAAGTCAAAATTATTCTATATAGAGAAGACTGGAACAAATACTGTTGTTGACTGTTGGATGACAAATAGAAGAACATTTATTTTTCAAAAATAATTCTATTGGCACTCTAAATTTTCAGAAGAAAAATCCAGTCTGTATAGGTTTAGTATATAACATCCTTGTGTTACTATTTAGTGGCCAGGCTGAATGTAATCCTTCAACCCGTACTTCAATAAAACAAGAAAGATATTTACATTACACACATAGGAGATGTGGGTGGGCATATCTTTATACATTTTTTTTTCCTATTCGCCAACAACGTTGTATAAAAATATTTACTACTTTCCTATAGGTTCACTTGTGTGGTGTAGCATCCACATCATGAGGCAGAAGGATGGATTATTCGCTGGAGTTTTTATGGACCCACATTCAAGTGTTTCCCCAGCTGTGTTTATAGCTTTGGGTTTCTAAGCCTCTTGAGAAGTAATCAGTTTTGATTATCTTAAATCCCAAAGTAAATTTTCTTTTTTGGAGATTATTCTAGTTGTTAACACAGGTTAGTCTGGCCTATTAAACCATCTTTTAGTGCTGTGACATCCAAAAAGAAAGCTGTGGTTTTGCTTAGAGGAGAGAGGATGATTTGAAATATGACTCAGATCCTTCCTGGTAAGAGGCGAGGTCTCAGAACCCCTTTGCGCGTGCTCTGTCTCTTTTTTTAAATCTTGTCGTACTCTGTGGTCATTTCATTGAATAAGTCTGATCTCTTTAGTGTAAGTACCTTTAGAGCCAAGATTCTTATATGATTCTTTGTTTTAGTTTATAGTTTTATGACTTTCCATGTACACGCACAGACATTTATTCTGCTCTCCGTAATATTTGTTTCTTGACTAATGAGAAGTACAAGTGATATTTAAAAGCTTGGGAGATCATAACTCATAGGTGATTTCTTATTAAGTAACTTTTATAAATTATTATATTTAATAGTCCTTTGTTTAAACCTTAAATATTCCTTAGTTAATTCATAGAAAGTGAATGGCATAATGACTGGCATATTGATAAGGTGTCAATAAATGTTAGCTGCTGCTCCTGGACCCCCACCCCCATGACTAATATATCTACAGACACTGCCCTCTTGACTAAGGCATCCAGTCTTCCACCCACTGCAGAGATAATCTCTACTTCAGCCTGGGATCTTTGAGAACTATTATTTGGAAAAGCAAGGCAACAGAGGAACATCTGCAGAGCTGGGCAGGTAAGCCAAACCAACTAGCCATTTGTTTTGTGACACATGCAACTACTAAGAAAATGAGATGAAAGCAGCAACAGGTGTCCCATGAGATGCTTAATTTGGTCAACATATGCTGACCTCCCACTGCCCAGATGGTGCTGTCCTGGCTGCAGGGTCCAGAAGAGGAGATATAAGATCCCATGCCTGCCTTTGCAGTCTTGCCTCCTGCGAACTTTTTAAGTGTGTAGTACTTTGGAATTACTTGCATCCATATAGGGAATGTGTCTTCCTGGATTTCAAGGGGTGGGGGCAGAAAAAGAAAAGAAAAGGAGCTTCACTATGCACAGAACGCTAGAAAAGAGAAAGGATATATACTGCATTAGAATGTCCTAGCCTCTATATTCATCAACTATTGCTAGATGATAAACCACTTCAAAACCCTGACTGAAACAACAACCACTTATTATTTCTCACAATCCTGGGGGTTGGCTGAGCTCTTCCTCTACAGGTTTTGTCTGGGATCACTTGTGAGACTGTCCTTAGCAGCAAGGGCCATGATAGCCTCACTCACATGTCTGGGAGTTGGTAGCAACTATTGGCAAGAACCTCTTCTCTTCCCAAGAACTCTCATTCACCAGTAGGCTGACCTGAGCTCCTTTGCAGCATGGCCATCTCAAGGTTCCAAGAGAGCAAGAGGGGAAGCTGCAAAGCCTCTCAATGCTTAGGTTCTGGAACTTTCTGGGCCAACCCAAGCAGGTTCACTAGGGTGGAGAAATGGTCCCTACTTCATGTTGGGAGAAGCATATCACATTGCACAGCATCATTTAACTACTGCTGAATATTAAAAATAATTTAAAAATTATAATTTTAAAAATAAATTTAAAAATAATAATAATAGCTTAAAACAATGAATGATTTTTAAATTTCTCCATAATTCATTGGAGGCCATCATCATAATAATCTTACTACAGGACATTTACCTCTCTTAAAATTGTAGCCATTTCTCTGTAGTGGCATGTTGACTTCCTGTTTCTGCCTACAGTTAATCAGTTTGAAGTATCATGACAAAATTAGGGTTGGTGATTTGAGGGAAAAGGAGAACTCCATTTCTGCCTCACTCTGAGTCCAAAACTGATGAATGAATTTAGGAATGTCTCCCAAAGTCAACTTGGGATAAGATGAAGAGGGTATGTTTTAGTAGAGAAAAGTATCCAGATTCTGTGGTGGGGCCACACCCCTAAAGTCCTCCCAGCACCTGGAATTTCCTTTGAAGTGAAGGAAATTGCTCCACCACCAGGAGGCTCAAAGAGGCAGACAGATGTGAGCGTGGAATGTAAAACTAGCAAACATCCTATAAACACAAGGAAACAAGGGATTCATGAGCAGTAAACAGCATGGGCCGACTGAAGCTATCTCAAGTTAGTTGTTGGCTACTTTTTTTTTTTTTTAAAGATTTTATTTATTTGACAGAGAGAAACACAGCCAGAGAGGGAACACAAGCAGGGGAAGTGAGAGAGGGAGAAGCAGGCTTCCCGCCGAGCAGGGAGCCCGATGTGGGACTCGATCCGGGTCTCCGGAATCATGACCTGAGCCGAAGGCAGTCGCTTAACCAACTGAGCCACTCAGGCGCCCAGTTGTTGGCTTCTTGTATCTTACTTCATATTGGATCCTTACGAACTTCACAATTTAGACAAGTCCATAATTCTAAGATGTATAACCTAAAGAATTGGTCACTTTCCCAGGTGCCCATGATGGAACCCTTCACCTTCTGCCCAGAATCCTATGATCCCTTTTACTTAGAAAGGTTAACCTGGCAGTCAAGAAAAGAAGTATGGACAAGAAGGAATGGAGGTAGAAATACCAAAGGGTATCCATTTCTAGAAGGTTATTGGAGACTTTCTGAGTGCTATCTCTGAGACAAAATATTATGTGATAGCAGGGGAAGTCTTAGAATTAAATATGGAAATCCCAGAATCAGAAACTCTTGCCTAGAGAATGTGTTTGTGCAGGAATATAAATGGAATAGCAAATTTTCCTGGATAGGAAGAAGTTATCTCTGAGGCAGAGTCCCTCAAACTGGCTGGGTGAGTTCTTTATATCTGAACAGCATACATGCAGCATTTTCACAAATGTACATTTATGATTCAGTTAAAGCATAGGTAGAAGTGTGTGATCATGTGTGGGTGGTCTTTTTGTTTTCTCGTTGTTGACTTGATGCCTCCTTTTTGCTTTCACACATACCAATTCCTATATTAATAGTCTAATATATATCTTTCCTATTTTTCCAATGGCTATATAATAATATACCCATGCACACATACACATACAAGTGTTTTCTGATCATTGTTTATTTTATAAAAATAGAACCACAGTACACATAGTACACATTTTTCCCCTGCATTACTCAGTCAATAACACCTTCTGAAGTTCTTCCTGTCAACCAGCAGAGCTCTGAATCATTCTTCTTAATGGCTACATGGTTCCATCATATAGATATTCCAGTTTATTCAGTCATTCCCCTATTCCTAGAAACACATTGTAGCTTTTACAAATAATTTGAAAAAAAAAACCCTAAAATAACTCTTCACCCTTCAGAAAACACCTTTATATGAACCATTTTGTTACGGTGACTTCGTTTCTCCTTGAGAGGTTCTCAGGAAAAGGATGGCTGGCCTGAAGAGTATATATATTTTAAATTTAATGCATATCACCATACTGTTTCCCTAAGAGGCTATATCATTTTCTTAATTAATTTTTTAAGAGGGGGTGGGCAGAGGGGCAGAGAGAGAAGGAGAGAGAGAGAATCTCAAACGGGCTCCATGCCCGGTGCAGAGCCCAGCGCAGGACTTAATCCCACAACCCCAGGATCACAACCTGAGCTGAAATCAAGAGTAGGATGCTTAACTGACTGAGCCACCCAGGCTTCCTGGCTATGTGATTTCTCATTCCATTCACACTTCATGAAAGACTCCCTTTCCTACAGCCCTGCCAGTGATAAGTGTTATAGATCTTTTAAATTTTAGACAATTTGACATCTCATTGTTTAGTTTGCAGTCCCTTCCCTTGTGATGAATTAGAGGCTCTTGGCATGTTTCTTGGCATTTGGATTTGCTTTTCTGTGTATTACCCATTCATATTCTTTACTCATTTCCCTATGGCTTGTTCTTGTTTCACTTGTCAAATTATAATCTTTGTATATTATAAAAATCAAACATATTATCTGTATCATATATATTTCCACAAATCTGTCACAGTCAACGATATTTTTATACTTTTGCCTTAAAAATTATAATTATTATAGTTAAATACATGTCTTCTATAGTTTTTGACTTCTCCGTTTTTATCAGAAAAGTTTTCCTGGACAACATAATATGTATAAGCTAGTAGATTTTCTTGCAAGAGTTTGCTTTATCGTTATATTTTTTATTAGTATTTTTGTACCATATCCTTGGATGGGCCATAAAATTGGAATCCAATAAACTTCTGGTTTGAGTATAATGGCTTCATAGAGGGTTTGAATAACTGACACGGAAGTCCCCTTCCCCATCTCTATTTTTCCAAAGTTACTTGTTTTGCCTTTGGTATTTATTTTTCTCTAGAAACTTTAGGATCACTTTACTCAATTACCAAAAACAAACACGAAAAATACCCCATTGTTTAAATTTGGGGGGATTTTTATGGCATTGAGTCTTCCCATCCAAGAATTTGGTACATCTTTCTGATTCTTCATTTCTCCTTTTACATATTTTAGTACCTTTTGTTTATTTCCTTTTTTTTGGTATATCTACCACTAAATATTTCACAAGGGTTTCTTTTTCACTGTTTTAAATGGATTTCTTCCATTCGTATTCTTATTGCCAGAGTAAAGAAAAGCTACTGATGTTTTGTTTTGTTTTGTTTTTGTAGTTTGAGATCCATCTATGTTACCAATTCTTTTCTTAATTCTTCGAGATTTTTACTAGATTCCTTTGGATTTTCTAGGTTTCCAGTCACGTCATCTGCAAAAATATAGATAGCTTTTTCTTTTCTTTTCCGATGTTTTTTCCAGTTTTAAAATTTGCTGCCATAAAGTTTCATATTCTATGCTCTTTTAGTGATTTTAGTCATTTTAACCTGTGCTTTCTATTTTCTGAGCTTTTATAATTTTTCTCTTTCTTCTTTTTAAAAGATCAAGCTTATTTAATAAATATACAATTTTACCATAACAAGATTTTGAATTTATTTACATATTCAACTTTTTTCTTTCTAGTACATTAATTTAAGATTTCAACTTTAATCAATTTTTAATCAAATTTTAAAAATAATTTCTTAGAATGTGGTTTTAGTTTCATTTCTCATCTCCATTCTTTGACAAGGACAGCATTTTGACGATAAAAGTTTTGATACAGGTGCCTGGGTGGCTCAGTGGGTTAAGCCTCTGCCTTCCGCTCAGGTCATGATCTCAGGGTCCTGGGATGGAAGCCTGCATCAGGCTCTCTGCTCGGCAGGGAGCCTGCTTCCTCCTCTCTCTCTCCCTGCCTCTCTGCCTACCTGTGATATCTCTCTCTCTCTCTCTCTCTCTCTCTCTCTCTCTCTCTCTCTCTGTCAAATAAATAAATAAAATCTTTAAAAAAAATTTTTGATACAATTTTCTAGAGCCTTAAAGTATATTATTACATTCTCCTTTTTGTCACTTTCAAGATTGCCAGTGATTTCCCTTTGATTACTTCCAGTTGTCATCTAAGTATTTCTAAATTTCCAAGTAGTCTAGTTTTTGGTCATTTTTGAATATTTTTTTCTAATTTAGTGAATTAGGATCAGACCACATAACCTATAACAGTTTTACTCTTTGAATTTGCCGAAGTCTTCTTTGTAGCCAGGTTTATAAATGTTTCACAGACATATGAAAATTTTTTGTATCGGGACTCTAGGGTTTTGCCCAATGATGGTGTTGGGAGGCAGCATGGCAAAAAGTCTGAAAGCAAAGACTTTAGAGAATATATATCTACTTCCAAATCTTCACTTTCCTACATGTGAGCACATCCATAAGATGTGAATGATAATGGTGTCTACTTCATACAGTTCTTATGAGGATTACATTATTTAATATTTGTAAAGTATTTAGAATGGAAATTAGCCCATAGCAACTGCTATATAACTTGCTGTTATATAAATAAAAATGATTAATGTATCTATGTCCTAACTGCTTTCTTTCTGCAGAATTTCCCAGTACAGTCCCAAGATATATATCGACTTAATATAAATTTTGTGGTGCTTTTGAAGCTGGCTTGTGGGTTAAAACATTATTCTGGTGCTATTTTCTTTTTAATTAAATTTAATTTTTTTAAAGTGATAAGTTTTCAAATACTTCCTAAGCTTTTTAAAACTGTATATATTCTTTTAATTTTTTTTACTTTTTAAAGATTTTATGTATTTATTTGAGAGAGAGCAAGTGAGTCAGGGGTAGGAGTAGGCAGAGGGAGAGAGAATCTGAAGCACACTCAGCACTGAACCTGGAGCGCACTGCAGGGCTCAATCCCAAAACCCTGAGATCATGACCTGAGCCAAAACCAAGGGTTGAATGTTTAAGCAACTGAATCACACAGGTGCCCCTAACTGTATGTTTTCAGTGTTCATCTTTTTGGATTTTTCTTATCCTCATACTTATTTTTTTACATTTGACCACACTTAAAAATTTTTGCCCTTTCATAAACTTGGTCCCAATCTCATTCTTCCTTAACTAAGTTGTCTTTTCTCCCAGATAACACATGAATAGCCATCCTGATTATACTTTAGAATGCTAAATTTTCTTCAGGGTAGTTTGGACAAGATAAAATAGCCTGTGAAATCAGATTGGATTAGAGTTGTGTGCTCCCAAAATTGCCTTAAGTGTATTAATTTCCACTGTCCATTTATTTTTGCCATTTCCAGTGCCTGCCTTTCTTTTTCTTTCTTTCTTTCTTTCTTTCTTTCTTTCTTTCTTTCTTTCTTTCTTTCTTTCTTTCTTTCTTTC
>PITA01023697.1:0-27658 GCA_004023965.1 Spilogale gracilis
GGCTGCACCAGCTTACATTCCCACCAACAGTGTAAGAGGGTTCCCCTTTCTCCGCAGCCTCTCCAACACTTGTTGTTTTCTGTCTTGTTAATTTTGGCCATTCTGACTGGTGTAAGGTGGTATCTTAGAGTGGTTTTGATTTGAATTTCCCTGATAGCTAGTGACGCTGAACATTTTTTCATGTGTCTGTTAGCCGTTTATATATCTTCTATGGAGAAGTGCCTCTTAATGTCTCTTGCCCATTTTCTAAGTGATTTTTAAATTGGAAACAACAACCAAACTGTAAGTACCCAGTATTAATCTTCCAGGGATATGAGGGGAACAGGTGTGGTTTTGATGCCTAAAACATGCTATTTACCCCCTTTCCCCAGGATTCCAGACTGATAGAGCACACTTGCAACTATCTATAGGCAAATGGAAAGCCATATGTTCTCAAATTATTACTACTGGCCACACAAAGGCTTGAAACTCTAATATAAGGTTTTGGTAAAACCAGGACTAGAGAAAGAGTTGTAGGCCTGTGGCTGAAGAGGGACTTCTTATCCCCCATTCATAATCCAAATTTTGTTCCTACATGCTGGTATGTGCCTTCAGGAGAGGGAGATGGGGAGGACAGGGTCTGCAGAGCCAGATGAATAGACATAGCTGACTCATCCTCCTGACTTCAGTTGCACTTTGTGGGGATTAAGGAAATAGTGTATGAAAAGCACTTAACATAGTGCCTGGAACATAGTAAGTGACAATAAATTAGAGTCATTATCATTATTTTAAGGAGCTCTCTCTCAGAAACCTTAAAAATGCATCCGGTTCAGCTCTCTTTTTCATGCAGAAGACTTACTGAATAATCCCTTTTTTTTTATTATTTAAGTTCTCTGGGAATCTCAAATTACAGATCTAATATTTTATTTCCTGTCAATTTCCTTATAATCAAGCCAGTATTCCTCTGTTTCAAAGAGATGCCTAGCACTCACCAGTGCTGTGAATTGTACAAGACTGATGATTCATAGACCTGTACCCCTGAAGCAAATAATATTTATATATTAATTTTTAAAAAGAGAGAGACAGAGAGAGGGTGCCTGGGTAGCTCAGTTGGTTGAGCTACTGCCTTCAGCTTGGGTCATGATCCTGGAGTCCTAGGATAGAGTTCCGCATCCAGCTCTCTGCTCAGTGGGGGGTCTGCTTCTCCCTCTGACCTTCCCCCTCTTGTGCTCTCTCTCTCATATAAATAAATAAATCCTTTTTCTTTTAAAAAAAAAAAGGAAGAGAGAGAGATGCCTAGCACTTTAACTTAAGGCCTTTTTATTCTTGGATGCAACAGGAAAAAAGATTCTCAGGGTTCTGAATGTAAACCTTCATGTTCTTGAAGGAAGTGACTACGGCCCTTATAGGCAAGTGCCTCCTAGGAGACAAAGATCCAAATGTCCATGGAAAAATGGGCTCTTTTCTTGTGATAAAAATTTTTGATTATGTAATCAGAGGTTAAAATTACCCTAGAATTCTTGGCTGAGTATTCTACCCTGATGACACTATACCAAGGAAGTAAAAAGGGAAAATGTTTGAATTACAGTAGAAAGATGCTCCTATCAACTTCTTCTATATTTGTGGAAACCTGGAAATAATTCAAATGTCCAGCAATAATTTATCTATGTGGATGCATAGTCATTACTAGGCAGGTCAACCGCAGCAGGGTCAGTGTCTCAATTCTCCATGGTGTGTCCACTGCTGCCAGCCTGGCCCATTTATTTATTCATTCGGTCTTTCTATCACCCAAGTATATTTCAAAGCTTATTATGTGAGAGACACTATGCTTGACCTTGGGAATATAATGGTAAACAAGACATCATGATCCCTTCTCTCACAGAGCTTCATTCCTAACAAAGTGGCTAGGAGACTAATTAAATAAGGAATTATGAGGAAGCATGACACAGGCTTTAATCTGGCAAATCATGACAAATGGGTAGATCTGAGATTTGAACCTTGGCAGTTTGGCTTCAGAGCACATGGTTTCCTTGTGCTGTTGGTCACATGCTGAGGTTTAATGAGAGAGAGAGCCAGGCTTCAACTCTGGGCAGCTTAACTCCTCCAGAATCCTCGTGCATAAATCATTGTGCTTAATATTGCACAATATTGCTCAATATTGTATTGTTGTAGATGCCTGTGGACCAGCATTTGGAGCTGTGTAGTCAGCACTGGCAGCTATACACCTGGTACTCAGAGAAAAAGATAGCTGGAAACATGGAGTCAGCAGCAACGGGGAGCTCACCGGAGAAAGCAGAAAAGGGTCCAGAGCAGGACATAGGCACAGCAGTATTTTAGTAATGGGCAGATGGAACAGAAGAGGAAGAAAGAGAAAGACAAAGGTGAATACAATGATGGAGGAAGAAGGAGGGGAAGAGAAGAGAAGGAGGGAGAGAAGGAAGAAGGAGGGGAAGAGAAGAGAAGGAGGGAGAGGAGAAAGAAGGGAGGGGAAGAAGGAACAGGAAGAAGGACAGGGAGAAGAAGAGGAGAAAGAGGAGGAGGAAGAGGAGAAGAAGGAGAAGGAGGAAGAAGGAGAAGAGAGGAGGAGGAAGAGAAGGTGAAAGGGGAGGAGGAGTGTGGTAGGAAGAAAACTGAGACTTTAAAAACCAGGAACTGATGATCATCAGCATCAAATGTTGATAGAAGATAGAGACTTAGTACCTACAGGAGTCACTGCTAACTTGGAAAGGGATCTTTTGGAGAAGTAGCAAAAGGTAAATCCAGATCACAGTGGCTTGAGTACTGATAAAGGGATGAGGCAGTGACACAGAAAACATAGACAGTTCTCTTTTTTTAAGATTTTATTTATTTATTTGACAGAGAGAAACACAGCTAGAGAGGAAACACAGCAGGGAAAGTGAGAGGAAAAGCAGGCCTCCCGCCAAGCAGGGAGCCAATGCGGAGCTCCATGAAGGGCTTGATGTGGGGCTTGATGCGGGGCTCAATCCTAGACTCCAGGATCACAATCTGAGTCGAAGGCAGACACCTAATGACTGAGCCACCCAGGCATCCCAACATAGTTCTTTCAAACAGTCTGGCTGCCCTCCTTCCTCACACCCAGTGTGGTACCAGACCCCAGAGACATGGGAGAAGAGCAGAGAAACAGGACAAAGAACCTGGCGGAGAGAGGTTTGCGTATTAACTTTTTTTTTTACATAACCCAGCAACCCTATGCTTATTAACTTTTATAAAAGGGAGAGAAATTACCCTGTTAAATGCTAAAGATAGGAGTTAGAAAAGGGGAAATTGATAATGAAAAGAGAATGTATGATTTTCTGAAGATGAAGTCCCAAGGAATTTGGAAGGCAGAGTATTGAGGGGACAGGAATGACCACCAAAAGGAGAGTCATTTTTTCCACTGTTAGAGGAGAGAATGAAGAAAGGAAGGGGGCTGATAGTGGCTGAAGTTTATTGAGGTGTAATCACTTTAGAAAGCTGCTAGAAATTTCTAATTAAGTGAAACATACATGCACTGCTGTAGACCGAATGTCTATATTCCCCAAAACGTCCCATTACCATCCTCCATCATCTGTAACCATAAAAACTCATCCCTCACCCTGTCAAGTGCTCAGTCTTTGCAGAATTTATTCTACTGAGCCCACCGGTGTAATAAAGCTATGTTTTCCCAGCTCTCTGTGTGCCACTTGACTTTCCTTGGTCACCTCAGATTTTTTCCCCAACAGAATCATTAAACTCTACCCCTGAAACTAATAATAAAGTATATGTTAATTAAATTATATTGAAATTAAAAAATAACAAAAGAATGTGGATTGAAAGCAACGGATCTGTAATATATCAATATATTGATTTTTCTCCTCCCCCATCTCCCATCTCAAAATTTAGGAATGGAGTTAACTCTTTGGTAATTAATCATAGTCTCTTCTTTATGATCTCAGTCTTGGTCTACAGCCTTTCCAGGGTCCTCCACAGACCTTCCCCCAGGAAAGAGGTAATTAGACAGTAGGTGTCTTCATCTGAAATTCCCAGTTAGTTCATTTGCAAGTGCATTGTTTTGCTACCGTAGTATCATTACATGAGGTGGACTTCTTATGGTCAAGGCAATAAGGAATGAAATAGTGACACACATGCAAGATAGGTTTGGCTAGTTCCCAAAGACTTTTTTTTTTGAATGATTAATTTAACTACTTTTTTTTTTCATACCAACGAGTCTTAATGCCTTTCCCTTTCTGCAGGATAGTTTCTTTATTGAGAAATAACCCCTCTCCCTCCAGGGGGAGTAGAAAGGACAGGTCCTCTCCAATAAGACTTTAGAGAGTTAAGACAAAGAGTCAGAGTTTCCCTCTAGGTGGTAATACTAATAAAACTAATAAAAGTTTATTCTTAAATGATGAATAAAAACATTCATTAAGAACTAAGCTATTGCTGAGGGAGGGACCCCCAGAAGCAGTTCAGTTTAGCAAAACATGAAACCAAGATGGAGCTCAGCAGGTGAGGGGGTTGGAGCAGGACAGGGTGTGAGAGATGATGGGCCTCCTGCCAAGAATTTGGCTTTCATCCTGTTGTTTTCATTGGCAACATAGACACAGCTAATGAAAAGAAAATTGGGGGCAAATTCCATCTTTTGCTCCATTTTTAAGTATCAGAGGACAGGAATCGTAGCTTCTTATTTGAATTTTCAGGCATTCAAATGCTGGGACGAGGCAGATATCTTACCTAAGTCAAGTGTATTTGGTCTGTTTCGGGGTTTGTTTTTGTTTTTGTTTTTGTTTTTTTAAGTCACATGGCCCTCATACTATCTTTCATGTCCCACATTTCCTAGAGAACTGGGTATATATAAAAACAGTTCTCTTTGATGAAATGAACCATATACATGTAATGACAAATGGTAGCTAACCCTCAACCTAAGTCTTGGGAACAATGGAACATGGGGAAACAGTGGAATTGAGCATCCTTTGGGTAGCCCGAACCCACATCAGTCACCAGCTGTTGCCTGGGAATGTGCAACCAGCTCCACTAAATCTTCCAGCTCCCCAAAAGAAGTTGATGTCTGTATTTTCATGCAAAATTGGTCTGGTTTTAAAGACGGGCTTGCAGTTTTCTTTTTTAAACACCCTGTGGCCCAGGGGGGAAAAAAACCTACAGAACAAAAACATGTGTTTTGCCAGTTGTAACTGTTGTATTACTTTCTTTTGTTCTTCCAACAGCACACCATGGGAATGCCATTTTGTTTACTGAATGGATGAATGGAAAGATGAAGTTCTTTCTCACCCCTGCTTCCAAATAAGTTCCTCAGCCCTCTGAGTCAGGAACTTTATGCTAGAGGCTGTACCTTCAATTAATGAGGGGTTTAGAGTACATGGTTTACAAATCATTCCTTCAGAAGTAGAATCTCAATATATAAAAGAGAAAACAAGCTTCTGTGGCTGGAAAGGGCATCCAGGCCCAGAGCTGCACATCCAGGTTCCTCTCGTCCTATGATGAATACCATGTATTTCCTCCAGTGAATCATGATGCTCCAAATGAAGCTGTGAAGGCAGTAGAGGGAGTACATCCTCTGTGGACAGAGAGGTCCTAATTTCTGTCCCGACCTTGCCACTCAACTAGCTGGGAAGAGTCAACTGGCCTTCCAGCCTCAGTGTCTTCTACAATACCCCAGATCTGTAAGTCAGGGATAGATATCTATGTCAGTATTATTGTAGTGATCAATTGTATCATGTGTATGACAGCCTCTAACACAATCCCTAGTATCCAGTAGCCACTCAGTATTGGAAACTGATACTATGAATGGTTTCAAAGGGAGAAAGGAAAGCACCTTTCACAATCCATCATAGACTGGCAAATGACACATAATCAACTCTCCTACAATTATCATGGAAGAGCCATTTGGGGTCAGAGGTGGGGGTATCTAAAAGAGTTAATATTAATAAATAGAGTCTGGGAAATTTAATTATATTTCTCTACTTTCCCCCTTATTCTTTGGTAAAAAGATGAGACCAATTGTCAACAACTGGAAAGGCTCCGAGATTTTACCCTATTTACAAGCCCGACCTAGTCTCACAGATTCTGACAGAATACAAGAGGCTCCTGAGTCACAGAACAAGGACCTTATCACTCTCAGTAATAGCAGGAGCCGGAATATCAGATTTTCTTGGACCAGTTCCTGAAGCCATGATCCTCAGTGCATGGCAGAAAGAAGATAACACTTGGACCTGCCATGTGTTTGTGGGGCAAAGATCAGCCTCCAAAATTGGAGAGACAGTGGAAGCAGAAGCCCAGCATGCTGGAGCTCAAGTCTAGGAGCAGACCCTCCTCAACCCCCTTTCTCCCCAAAGCCAGGCTCACTGTGCTCTCAGAGATCCCAGAAGCCTTACTCATCTCAGTCATCTGCCCTATCTGGAGCTAGAGCAGATATTATCTCACAGGGAAAAGCAAGTAACTGTTTCAGGACTAGCATTTGGTTTCTAGTGACAGAAGCTCAACTCAGATGGCAGAGAGTGAAATGAGATACAGGGACTTGCAAGGCCAGGAAGGACACAGAGGTAGCTTGGAAAATGCAAAAATGAGTCTCAGCACCTTGAGCTTTGGGAATTACCTGACCTTCTTCTTCTCTCTTTGTTCTTGGTCTCATTTCTATTGGCTGCTGGGTGTCTTCATTCCACAGGGGTCTCTGAGAGGGAGCAACTTGCTTTCTTCCCTAAGATTCTGAATAAACTGGAAATTTAAAACAAAACCAAAAAATGCCCTATGGGAAACCCAAATATTGCCTTTGTTACCAACAAAGATTGGGTGGGAGGATGTTATTTAGTATGAAAGGCAAATAACACTGCAAACTCTAGGATGAGGCAAATTTACTCAACGGAGGAGACCATGCGGGTGGAGACCCCAGAGCTTTCCCTCCTGGGTGCAGCCCAGAGGACAAGAGGCAGGATAGGAGGAAGTGACCAGCCTCCTCACTCTGCCCCTGGGGAGGGTGTTCCTCCAATGTAGGGTGTTGTTGCTTTTTTTTTGTAATTGCTTGAAATATTTATTTTTGATAGAAAAATATTAGACATAAAATGATTCTATTTATAAAATGATTCTATTCTTTTCCAGAAACTCATTTTATAAATTTGTAAGATAATTTATAGCATTTCTGTTAAAATAACTTCTCTAATTAGCTAAGTATTGAAAATTAACATGAAGAAGAAAGAATTTCATATATACCCATGTACTTGAATCAGTTTTTCCAAATAACGTATTTTTTTCAATTCCATGTTACTTTTTAGACACTTTAACAATCTTACAAATTTTTTGAGACTTTTTTTTTAACTCTTGAAGACCTATGCTTTATTTATTTATTTATTTTTATTAACATGTAATATATTATTTGTTCCAGGGGTACAGGTCTGTGATTCATCAGTCTCACACAATTCACAACACTCACTATAGCACATGCCCTCCCCTAAGTCCATCACCCAGCCACCCCATCCCTCCCACACCTCTCCCCTCCAGCAACCCTCAGTTTGTTTCCTGACATTAAGAGTATCTTATGGTTCATCTTCCTCTCCTCTGGTTTCCTCTTTTCTTTTTTTTTTAATGGAAGTATAGTTGACAATGTTACACTGGCTTCAGGTATAGGCTTTATTGAACAAGGTTTCTTTTGTTCTTTATTTAAAAAATTGGGGCTCAGTTGGTTAAGGATCTGCCTTCAGCTCAGGACATGATTCCAGAGTCCTGGGATAGAACCCGCATTAGCATCCCCACTCAATAGGGAGTTTCCTTCTCCCTCTGCTACCTCCCATTCTTTCTCTCTCTCTTTCTCTCCTTTAAATAAATAAATAAAACCTAAATAAAAATCTAAATAAATAAATAAATATATTAAATAAAACCTAAAATAAAATCTAAATAAATAAATAAAATGATTGATATGCAAACAGTGAGAGTGACCAAAATATAGATCTGTGGGTTTTTTCATGAGCTAATATTGAATATTCAAGGATAATAATTCAGCAGAACTATTTATTTGTGTAATCAATGCTGTTTTATGCTACTTGAATGACCTTTAAATTTTAGTTCCATTTTGGGGTGCCTGGGTAGATCAGTCAGTTAAGCCTCCAACTCTTGATTTTGGCTCAGGTCGTGATCTGAGGGTCATGAGATCAAGCCCTGTGTCGGGCTTTTCACTTGGCACAGAGTCTGTGTGGGATTCTTTCTCCCTCTCCCTCTGCCCCTTTCCCTGCTCACACTCTTTCTCTAAATAAACAAATAGATAAAATCATTAAAAGAAAAAAAAAGCAAGAAAGGAAGTGAGCAAACTAGAAAATGATAACTCCAGTGGTGTACAAGATTTAACTTTGGAATTCCTTGAATATTTTAGAGTAACTTTCTGCATGTGTGATTTCATGCATTCATTTTTAAAACACAATTTCTAGAACTATACTCATTTAGTTTTGAAAATATGCTCATATTTTAGATTTAAATTGCCCTCCAAAAGTTTCAGATTGATTTTTTGTAGCAAATACTTTTTTTAAAAAACTGCCTTTGAGTTAAAAATTATCCTCAGTATAGGATTTCTTTTGCTCCATTAGTCTTCCCACACCTACCAGTCACGTGACTCAGTCCAGCTTCCCTGGGGCAGAATGAGTAAAGGGTGGAGAAAGGCCAAGAATACAAATGGAGGAAATTCCTTCCTCCTGGCAACAGTCAGGAGAAGGATCTTTTCTCCAACACATCCTACAGTCCAGCTTTTTTTTGGTGGTGAAAATAAGGCACCAGCATTCCAGACTTCCTTCTTCCTAGCTTGGCAAATCCAGGAGAAGGAAAACGTCTTCTTCCCAATGTACATATAATAACCCCAGAGAATATATCAGACTGACTTACTTGGGTCACCTGACCATCCCTAAACCAAACACTGTATCAGGAGAATGGTACCTGAGGATTAGCCAAGGCTGAATCATGGGCCCATCCCTGAGTTTCAGGGTACAGGGCCTATTTCCAAGAGAAAGGGGATGTGAAAAGGTGTTGAAAAGTCTGTAGTGCTCCTCATTCTGAATAGCACTGCTTTTGGAAATACACAAATCTTGTTATATTTGAACTTTAAAACCACCCTATGGTAGTTCACATGAAAAGGTAATGGTCCCTGTGTTTAGACCAAAGGACCTGGCACATCCTACGTGCTCCATAAATGTTTGATGGACAAAGAAATGGGATAGGGGAAACAATTCTGAGAGATGGACACTATTATCTGCACTTTATAGGGAAAACAGGATCAGAGAGGTTAAGGAACGTGGGCAAGTTTACACAGTAAATGAAAGATCCAGGCTACACACCTAGGCCTCATAGCCTGACATGCATGTCTGAGGGATTTCTGTCCGTACTGACAATTGGTTTGCAGAGATTTCAGGGACCTGGTGCTTATCGGTACTCTCCATATCAGTCCTGAGCTGCCTATTCTCCCTCACCTTAAATACAGAAGTTCTAGAGAACGGAGCTTCTACTGTGGATCTTGACTGTTCCCTTCCAAGTAATTTTCAAACTTGAAGATTCTGATTTAATAAATATTGAGCAGGGCTCAGGAATCTGCATTTTTAGCCCCCAGCTATGAAGAAGGAGCTCATGACAAAGTCTGCAAAATCAGCAAATACAATCATTTCAAAACCTCCAGAAAACAATGCCCTCCTTTTTATTTCTACTGGCCACAGATAGTCCAACACATACACATGTGCACACACACACACACACACACACACACACACACACACACCCCTGTCCATATCCCATTTTAGGAGACACATGAATGATCCACCCATTGATTCCTGATTAGGAGTCTTCAGAATTAGGTAGAAACTTGCTCAATGAAACCATCTGCCTTTACAATACAGCTATAACATTCCTGCCAAATGATAGTTCTGATGCTCCTTACAAGCCTTCAGATAGGAGGAATATGCTTCTTTGAATGTGTAGCCTATATCAATATAATAAATCCATCTATTGTGGCTCTCACCCACTGGTCCTGGTTTGATCTTTAAAGCACATATTTATCCCATCTAATCATTATTCCAAATGGCAACCCTTCAAACATTTGAAGTCACTGGTCATGTTCTCTGGAATCATCTCGTCTCCAGACTATTACCAATTTCAAACATGGTTCATTTGACATAGCTGGAGTCCCTTGAACATCTCAGCTCTCATGCATTTGCCCAGTAAATACTCACTGGGCATCTTTGGTTGCAAGAAATTAAATGCATTCTATAGAAAGAATTAGACATCTGGGGTTCCAGTACTGGCTCTGAGGCTTAGCTCAGGATGACCTTTGGGAAAATTTATCTTGTATTGACACCATGAGAGACTTTCATTAGAATATCTCAATTCCAGGGGCGTCTAGGTGGCTCAGTGGTTAAGCCTCTGCCTTCAGCTCAGGTCATGATCCCGGAGTTCCGGGATCCAGCCCCGCAATCAGGCTGCCTGCTCATCAGGAAGCCTGCTTCTCCCTCTCTCACTCCCGCTGCTTGTATTCCCTCTCTGGCTGTGTTTCTCTCTGTCAAATAAATAAAATCTTAAAAAAAAAAAAAAGAGCATCTCAATTCCAGGATGTCTGGGTGCCTCAGTCAATTAAGCATCTTATTCTTGGTTTCAGTTCAGGTCATGATCTCAGCATCATGAGATTGAGTCTCACATCTGACTCTCCACTCAGTAGGGAATCTCAACTCCCTTTGCCTCCCCAAATAAATAAATTAATAAAACCTTAAAAAAAAGAATCTTCAAATTCCATTCTATAACATCATCTTATCTTCTGCATTTCTCCCATCAATATCTCTTTCTCTTTTTCACCTCTGATTTGTTTTGCTTTCCTCTCTGCCTTTCTGGTCCCTCTGACTGTCTCTTGTCTCATCTTGCATGGCCTCTGTGTTTCACATATTCTGTTTCTCTTTGTGTCTTTTAATTTCTCTGCCTCTCTTCCTGTCTCTCCATCTACCTATGTCTCCCTGTATCTTTCTCATCTTAAAGAATAGTGTGTGAGCAAGGACTTGCAGAAGGGAAACAAACCAAAACTAGACCAGAGTATCTCCAAGTGAGGTTCTCAGCAGCTGATGGAAAGTTTTAGGCAGCCTAATCCTGCCCCATTAACTGGATCTAAGCATCAGATTACCAGACCATAGCCTCCTCCGCCAACCTAGCAGGTGATATAAGACCTAGGAAGCCAAGGATATAAAAAAGAAGTTACTGTGCCAAGAGCTAATGGACTATGAAATGAAAATGCTTGGCCCACCTGCTTAACGTGGTCACCTCACAGTGGGGACTTGCAGCTGGCCCAAGCCCATGATGAAGGAAAGCAGGAGGAAATTTGTCCTAGAACTGAGTCAACAGAGAAGACCAGGAGAGTCTGCCAAATGCAAATAGCTCAAGCCAGGATCGTTCCCTCACCGGTGCCATCCAACCCTCCAAATATGCCCATGGTGTGAGGTTTGACAGACCCCAAAGAGTCAGCAGACCTGAAATTGTTCCACACCTTACCAGTAATTGGCCATGACCTTGGGTAGGCCACTTCTCCATTCTGGGCCACTGTGTTCTCATCTATAAAGGGAGGAGCAGAAATCCCGTCAACTAATTACAGAGTTGCTTTAACTGTCAGGTTGTTGCAAAGGGATTTGGCCAATTTTGTTTCCCTAGAAGTTGGTATCAAATGGCTCTCTGTAAGCATTTAGAGTGCCTTTCCATAGGATAAAGGAGCCAAGCAGGAAATAAAAAAATTAGAGAGAGGAAAGTTATGCAAAGACATCTATTTCTTTATTCTGACCAAGAAACCTAAATAGTTACATAAGAGCAGAGGCTCCAGATTTCTGTTTTGTGCCACACAGATACTTGATCTGAAGAATATGTCCCCAGATTTCTGTTTTTTCTCTCTTTATTTCAGTGTGCTTGATGTACCCTTCATGGTGTCAGCCCCTTCTGGCTCAAAGTACTGGCCTGTCTGCAGTTCCCTGCTCAGGGAAATAGCACTGCCAAAAACTTTGATAAGGGGAGGCTTCTGATTGAACCAAGAAGGAAATCTGGTCCAAGAGATTCCATCATCAAGTTGGTCAGTGATCTGTGAGCTAGCCTGGAGCCAAGTACTGAGAGAGAGAGAGAGAGAGAGAGAGAGAGAGAGAGAGAGAGAGAGATTAGCAAAACCATAATAGAAGTTCCCTGTGAAGTTCCAGGTAGAGGCAATTGAGAGAAGTGGTTAGCCATAAACGAGATGAAAATAGAGCAGAGGACAGGAAGAGAAATGGAGCTATCTAGAGAGAACCATCGAATTAATGAGAAAGACAGAAAACAGGAGTCCCTGCAACCACGTGGTTCCTGGAAGCTTCCTAGATCAGCAAAATTCCAACATTTAGGAATCCATACTATGGTCTCTTCATCTTATGGAGGCCTGAGAGTGTTGTTGGCAACCCATAATATCACCAACACAAATGGGTGAAAATGGCATCCAAGCCCCAGGCTTTGGTATCAACTTCCTTAAAAGTTTAAGCAGATAAGTAGCCAGTGACATCAATGATAATGAACTCTAAAACAGTCCCCAAAAATTATACCTTTGAGAAACCTAGCAAACTTGACAGTTTCCCCCAAATCTTAGTTCAATAAATGGAAAAGAAACCATATAGACCATTAATTTGTTCAATCCTCTATTTTATAGTACAGAGCCTGGGGTTTTTTTTTAAGAGGTAAAAAACCTGTAAGTGGAAAACTGAATTTCAAATCTCTTAAGAAGCAGAGGAATGTTTGTCTTATTTTTCATTAATAGCTCCCCCATAGTCCCTCCAATCACATTCTTCCTCTCTTGGGAGCAAAGGTGCACTGAGAGGAAGTACAATATGCTTATGTTTCTAAACTCAGACAAACTTTGTGACACTGGACAGCAACTGTTTTTGTCCCAGTTTCAGAAGGCTTGCCTCCTTTGCCATAATATTCGCCCCACACTTCCAGTTTTGTAATCCCAATTAAAATACTCTAATTCCCTGGCAGCCAAGAGGATAAGAGGGAGGACATGTGACCTTGGCCAGCAGTCCCAGTTCACCTGACCACCATTTCTGATCCAGAGCAAATGTAACCTAAGCAAAGCTAATCAGAATCTTCCTTGGAATTGTTCAGATTGGAACTGGAAGAAAAAAGGCCTAGATTTTCATTCTCAGAGCTAGTAGTATATGAAATGAGGCTTTCCAGTGGCTGTTTTCCCTCCAAGTGGGGATAGTTAGAGAAGCAGAGAAGACCAATGAGGGAGAGAGCAAATTACCTTGCTAGAGTCCCTAAAGTACAGGATCACAATCAGATGCACTCTGAGGGGTTGTCATATATAAACTTCTCTTCCCTCTATTCACTCCATACTTCTCTGCGAAGTGTAGAATTTTATGACTACATGTTTACAGTCATTCTGCTTCAGGTAGATAAAGGATAGGTAGATAGATTGATAGAGCTATAGATATACATATATAGATATTATAGATATGTGTTCTCCTCTGTGTAAGTGGGAAAGGGTAGATATAGAAAATTATGTGTTGACCAGATAGTTTCAGGAAATAGAAGCTATATCAAGAATAAGAAGGACTGACCATCAACACTGGTGGGCAAACACAAAGCCTGGGTAGAAAACCGATTCCAAAAAGGGTTAGAAGATAATGCCTTCATTGAAAGTATCCTCAGGAAAACTGATCCTGCAGAATGGATCTTTCTCCAGAAAGATAAAGCTTAGACTAATGCGTCTAATTATCAAGAAAGGGTACAATGGTGAGAATAAATGGTGAGAAGGTGTGGGATAGACTGTGAACAGGACTTGATGGTCATGGGAAATAACAGGGAAAGAGACAGGAGAATGGAAGGAAGTCATGTTTTTTCATGGTTGAGCCACAGGTTCTCCCAGTGAAACTGCATATTGTAAGGTCATTGGAGTGGAGTGGAGTGAAGGCACCTCCTGATCCACTGACCCCTGATAATTATCAGGGAGACCAGGAGACCATAGGTGGGTACCTGGGAAAAATAATCTTCTGATAAAATATAAATTGTGGCTCATGATTTTGAGGTCTTGTAGGATCAGCCTGCCCAACATGTGTCTACCAGCAAAAGCCCAAGTCAGGCCATACCACACTAGCCTCTTCAACTATTTCAGTCCATTTGAGCTGAGCCTCTGTGATATGTAAGTCACATATTTCAAATTCCATGCCCTATTTTCTAGATTTGTGACCTGCACAAAGAAATCCCACTACTCACTTGTCTCAGGGCAAGAGTAATACCAGAGATAACCACCAGAGTGATTATTGTACATAGACTCGGCCTCACACAGAGCTGGCAGTGACCAGTGGTGCCTTTCCTCAAGGGCTGTGTCTTTCTCCCTCTGCTGAATGTTTCAGAAGGGAAGGACAATGACTTAGTCACTTGCCACTCACATTGTTTTCTCAGATTCAGTGCCAGATAATGTTGTTTAGGTTGTTAATGACGAATGCTAGGAGCAAGAGGCAAAGGCAGAAGGATAAAGGTAAGAGAAACCAAAAAAGGCACTTTTTAAAGCAAAGAATTTAGGTCATTAGATCATCACCAAGTTTGAGGAGGCAAAAAAGAATGTCAAATAGTTTCATAGGTATATACTTATCCCAAACTCATCCAGTTGTACACATGAACTCATCCAGTTGTACACATGAACTCATCCAATTGTACAGTCCTTTGCATATCAGTCATGCTTTAGTAGCTTTTCAAAAAGATTTTATTTATTTGTTTATTTATTAGAGAGAAAAAGTGGAGGAGGGGAAGAGGGAGAATCTCAAGCAGACTCTGCATTGAGTGTGGAGCCTGACCCAGGGCTCGATGTCATGACCCTGAGATCATGACCTGAGCTGAAATCAAGAGTCTTGACACTCAAACAACTCAGGCACCCCTATATTTCCGTAGTCATAAAAAAAAAATACTCCTTCCTTTCCTCAAAACAAAAGTAAATAATAAAAAACCATAACAAAAGCCCTAAGCAAGAAAACCAGCAAAAATAGAAGTGTAGTATTTTTAGATATTCCTACCAGAACTATAGGAAAATGAAGCAAAGCTGCAGATGTGAGGCTCTCTTTTTTTCATGGTGCTTTATAGGGCACAAAGTACTTTTTCAGGTGTCTGTGGATTTGTCCTTCACAAAAAAAAAAATAAAATAAAAATAAAAGATGGGTCAGAGCAGGGATGTTTAATCCATATCAAGGTTATCAGAGCTTTTCTTATTTATTATAAATTAAAACATGTTCAACCACAAGAAATTATTGTCAACAGCCACAAAATCCCCCCAAAAGAAAGTGAATACGGAAAAAAAATCAAGTCATCCATGTCTGATTCTCTTCCTCAGTCTCTACCCTGATGCAACTGGATGTTGATATCCCTACCTCAAGTCTTAGATTTTTAAATGCTTTTACAACATGAAGGTCACCCTGAAAACATACTCCAGTAACCTGCCTTCATCACCTTAAAGTTATAATCAGGTTCCCAAGTTTCTATACTTTTCATAAGCATCAAATGTCCTCTGATATACGGAACTATTTCCCTGTTGTTAGATATCAGTTACTTCCAAAGTTTTACCATTGTACATAATTTTTTGATACAAATATTTGGGCAAATATCTGTTTTCTGCTTTTTTTCTTTAATGTTATTCAATTGTTTACAAAACCTCCTCCCCTTGCCTAGAATGATCACTGGTCAGGGTTAGCAGGGTTAGCTCGAAATTCCTTTTGCTGGCTCACCTCAAGCATCATCTGGCCCATAACCCAAGGCTGAGTAGTGTGATGCTTCCATATTTTCCTCCTCAGTCACCTGTACCTGTTGCTACCATAGTTTGTGTTGTACTGCACACTATTTATTTGACTGAAAGCTCTCTGAAAGACCTGCCAAATCAATACCATAATGTTTTATTTTTGTGTTCATCCCAACAGAAGTGAAAGCACTTGAAGGCTATTATGCACGATCACAAGGTGAAAGGCATCTTCTGTATCATGAAAGAGCTTCAGTTTAGCTGGAGCAGTGGGGAGCACCCACCAGTAGAGCATTCCCTTTCGCTCTTCCTCCATTCCCCCCTTCTGCCCCTGAGCAGTCTGCTCAGAACAACCCACAGCCAAAAGGCCAAAGCGGACCTCAGCAAAGGTTTCCCTGCCTTTTCCTCTCCCGGTGTGTGCTGTAACTGTAGGGAAGGGCTCCTTCACAGAGGAACGTGAACAGACTTTGACTTCCCAGGGAGATGGGCTGTTACTTCTTGGCTATTCTAGAATCTCAGTACACCATCCATTTCAAAGGCAGTGGCCAACACTTGGGCCAACCAGAAAACTTTTTTCTGGCTTATAGCAAAGAGCAGAGGGAAGAAGGGACAAGTCATCTGTTGTTTGTCACAGCAAGCCATGCTGACGAAATTATCTTAAGTACGAGGGTACAGAGATGAATCAAACTCATTCTCCCAAACTCAGTGGGACCCTGCTCCCAAAAATCTGTAGTCTATTGAGAAGAAGGTGGTTTGGTGATAAGTTTTTGACAAATGGCAGATGAGGTACAAGAAGCCCTGTCTTATAGCATTCACCAGGATCTGTGGCATAATACTCTTACATGCCCGATTACCTTATTCAGTTCTCATTCATTTTCAATCAGTGTTTAGACTTGATCTCAGTTGTACAAGAACAGCCCACTGGATCAGTCTCTGCATTTGATTTTTGCTTCATCCCTGTGACTAAAAGCAATAAAATATTTTTTAGAGTAGCCGTAGATAACTTCTGCACAGAAAACTTAAAACTTTGAGCCAGAGGAAGTTTTTTATGAGGCTGATGAAATATAATCTTCAGGGTTCCTCACTTACACGTGCTCCTTCTAAATATACATGTATTTGCATAGTTAATTGTGTGTTCCAAATTTTATATGCTTAAAAAAAAAAGACCAGCCTAAATTGTATAAACTTGAGACTCCTTCCCTGTTTGATCTCGTCAGTTTTTCTTTTCTTTAGGGTCCACAGCAGAGTGTAAAGTAACTAATGCACTGTTCTTTCTGAAGAAATACTGGATCTTGTCAGAACACAGGCTCTGACTCAGTAGGTGGGGGAGTGGGGCCTGGTATATCATTTTAACAAGTTCTCAAGTTATAGTAATGATCATACAGACCACATGTTTTGCAGTAACATAGTCTACACAGAATCAACCCCTAAGTCCAGCAAGGCTTTTCCTTTGAGAGGCACTTTATTTGACTATCTATCTGGCCACTGAGTACAGTTAACTAGCAGTGTCATGAGCCATCTTCTCGTGCTAACCATGTCCTCCCTGCCTTCAAACCAAAGCCTTTCAGATTCCCGGATTCCCTCTTCTGTGAAGTTCCCAATTATAGTCAGACCTAATACCAAAGCATCACTGGGTCAGGTGCTTGGCTCAAAACAAGAGTTCATTTTATCCAGTTAAGGCAGAAAAGAATTTATTACAGGCATAAAGTAACTTGTAGACATCCTAGGATCTAAGCATAGATGTATTCTATCAGGAACAACTGAGCCAGGAGAAATGAAGGAATTTTTTTTCTTTTAGAGACCCTCATAGTTCAGCTGTCTACCACTCAGCACAGATGATGCCAGACGCCAAAAGGTAAGTCAGTCCTCAGATTCTGAAGAACCGAACCCACCAATCACTCTGTGTGTCAGAAGCTGCAATTTCCCTACCTCTGGCTGCCCCCTCACCTGATCCAACCAAGAAGCTGGCAGCAAAGGTGCCCAAAAATGTAAGGTTTTTCTTCCGATCCCCTTTAGAACAGGAAAATGGGTTAGAAAGGGTTTGAGAGGATGCTGGGTGGGCCTGTCTACAGAATCTGGAAACTCAACAAATGTTCCTGAATAAATGAATGGGTGTAGTCTGACTTCATTTGTTCACTGGTAGCTCCTGATCTTCATAATAACATACCCTGAGACAGGTCTTTGACTCACTACATGCCGACTCTGGTCCTACCTCCACATGACCATTCATCTTCAAAATTCATCACCCACAGATTACAGTCTCTGGGTCCAATTAGTTCAAACTCTCAGAAGAGAGAAAGAGATTCCACTGGATGGCCAGGAAGTTGATTCTTCTTAGGTCAGGTGTCCATCTCAGCTTCAATTTGCTGTCATTACAAAGGTCCAAGTGATAAAGACCTGATATCCTGTGTGCCTGGGTGGCTCCATCAGTCAAACATCTGCCTTTGGTTGAGAGTCTGCCTTTGGCTGAGATCATGATCTCAGGGTTCTGGGATCGAGCTTCATGTGGGGCTCCCTGGTCAGTGGAGAGTCTGCTTCTACCCTCTCTCTCTCTCTCCCTCTCCCACCAGCTTGTGCTTGCTTTCTCTTTTTCTCTCTCTCTCTCTCTCAATATAAATATATATATAATCAATCTTAAAAAAAAAAAACAATCTGATATCCTTGCTTTTTCTCCTGGGAAGGGGAATTTCTGAAAGAAAGGGACTTGGAAGTAATAAAAGTATCCTGGTGTCTATGAACTAGGTTTTAAAGGAGGAATAGGTAATCTCAAAATGGACAAAGGAGAAGACCTTTAGAGGCAGAGCAGGCAGACGAAAAGGCATAGAGCCTTCAACTAGTTAATTAGAAATTTTATGATGAACTAAGTCCTTTTTTTAAATTAAGTTCCAAATATCTTTGCTAATATTTGCCTTTCCCAAAACTTTAAAAGTGAATATTAACCCTCCTTCTACCACCTACACTGAACTTAAAACAAAAGAAACTCTGATCTCTACCCTTATTCCCTTAATCTTTCTACTTCTTCACAAGACTCTGACAATTCTCAGGCATTTTCTATAATTTAATTAAAAGTTCCTCTATTAGGGGTGCCTGGCTGGCTCAATTAGTGGAGTGTGCCAACTCTTGATCTCAGGGTCATGAGTTCAAGCCCCATGCTAAGGGTAGAGTTTACTTATAACAACAAAAAATAAATTAAAATAAGGTTTTAAAAAAAAAAGGAAGATGTGAACATACACTGTGAACCCTAACACCATTGCATAAATGAAAGTGATTAAAATGATGGTGATGGTCTCTCTAGCCCAGACTTTTCCAAAGTGCTCAAAGTGCTTCTTGACATTTCCTAATTAATGCCTGTGTGCCCCTCGGATAGCAAAGAACACAAGGGATGTAGCTGTAAGGAGCATCACTGCTTCTGCCTGGGCTGCCTCAGCAAGTCCACCGTGAGGTTGGCCCAGATTGCAGGGTCCTCACCTCTCAGTCTTCAGCAGGGTCTCATGCATACTCAGGCTGTGTTCCTGTGACTGCTGCAGCTGCTCACCTAAGAACAGCCTAAAATACTATCTAGGCTAACCTGGGGACAGCACTGCACCTGCTTTTGACTTATATTAAGAGTGGAGGACAGTTAAAGCTGGAGGGAATTTAGATTCTTTAATCTTGCCCAGACTCCAGCTTGACCATTCTCAGCCAATGACACCAGAAACTACTCAGTGACTCAAACCAAGTCTGACATCTTTCTTTCTTTGCCCATCTTCCGCTTGCCCATCAGCAAGCTCTGTTAGCTCTACCTACAAAGTATTTTCCTAATGTAATTATTTATTTCAAACTCCACTGCTGCCCTCTACTTCAAATTGAGCCATCACCATGCCCACATGGTTGCAATGCCCACCTAACTGGTCTCTGTCAATGTGCCACTGTCATCCATTCTTGGAAGAAGCTAGAGTGGCCTTCTTCAAATAAAATCAGTACAGAGGGTCTCTCTGTTTAGAACTCTGCAACGGCATTCTATTGTAATTAGATTAAAGTCCATGATCCTTACTATGGTGACCCCTTCCTCAATCTTCAATATTCCTCTTTCTTCCCTACCTTCCAACCACAGGGTCTCCTGTTCTTCAAACAAGCAGAGCTCATTACAACCTCAGGCCTTTGCACATTGAGTTCCTTTGGATGGATGGATGGATGGATGGATGAATGGATGGATGGATGGATGGATGGATGGATGGATGGATGGATGGATGGATGGAAAGAACTGAAGCTTTGAGGAACTTGGATTAATAAAGTCAAGGGAAGTCAGAGGACCAGGGAATCCAATCTTTAACAATGCTGAGATGAGAGGCTAGATGCCAGGCAGCTTCTCATTTGGCCTGGCAGTTAGGGGGAAGATAGTGACATCTCTCCAACCAGAAACCAGAGCCTGCCCTGAAGGAAAGAAATTGTTAAAGCCAAGGTAAGTTGAGACAGGTTCAGGGGCATGGACTTTCTCCCCAAACAGCACTTCTGTTACCTCTTAAAAAAACATTAGATGGTATCCCTGACCATGATGGAACTTCAGAGCCTCTAAAAAGCCATTATTCACTTTCCAGTAAAATAAGTAGAAAACACTGATCTCATTCTCAGTTGCAGAAAGCTGATCAAAATGAAGGATCGTCTTGAATTGGAGTTTCTACACTTTGTTATTTCTTTCTCTTCCCTGAAGTGCAACTTATTTCCAACTGGAACATTTAATTGCCTTCTAGCAACACCTTGAGTTAGGTCAAGGACCAGAGAGAATAGTCCTGGATCATAACAATTATTGGTTTTTACGAAAGCTGGCCAAAATCCCATGTTCTCACCCCGCTCTCCCACTATCTCTCTCCAAGTTTCAATGACTCTAGAAGGTGATATTAGATCTTCAGGATTGAATATCAGAGGGATCCTTCAAATGGCAAAGCACCAGCATTCCATATTGCCAAATCAACTTCCTTTTTCTCCTTTGGAGAAGGACATTCTTCTTTAACTTCCTGGAGCAGAGTGAGAAACTTAGAGTCCAAAGGAAGTCTAGTAGGCTTTGAATCCTAACTCTACCACTGCCAGCTGTGTGAACTTGGAAGAGCCAATTTCCTTCCCAGGAATCACATGTGAGAGGAGAAAATAGCAGGGCTAGGAGGAAGAAATACGAAAGAGCATATATAAGGGCACATAACATGTTCCTTGATGTGCAATGGGTACTTTGTGAATCTATCCTTCCTTCCCCCCAACCCTAACACCAAGTATTTCTTTCAAACCCCATGCATAAGCCCAGATGTGTAGTCAGCTATAAAAGAACAGTTCTTCCATTCCTAAAACAACTTTATGAAAAAATGAGCTAGCATCATATGTGGGGCTTTCCATCATAACCCATTGAGGGGCAATAAGCAGTGATTCAAGAGCAGTATGACTCACGAGCCAGTCTGCCCAGGCTACGGGCTCAGATTGACACTTACTTTCTATATAACCTGTGAAAAGTCATATAACTTCTCTTTACCTCCATCTTCCTTCTGTAATAATACAATCATCTCCATAGGATTATTGTGAGTATCCAAATGAGCTGCATGTGACATGCTTAGAACAGTGCCCAGAATGCAGTAAACCATACGTAGGTGTGAGTTAGGATTACATGACTGCTTTATTGTAATGCCCACATGAAGGCCTGCTTTATTGTACTGCCCAGCTGTTTCTGTTTTCTGTCTGCCACTGGGAACGTGATTATCCTTCTATAGCCCAGTGGTATCAGCACACAGTTGGGGTGGGGTAAAGTCTCCCCTGGGTGAGGGTGGGGACAGAGTATGAGGTGGGGGATAGCCAGTCTAATGATGAAGGTCAAGCCTAAGTGGAGAGGAATACCCTTCTCTCAGTAGGCATTTGGCTTTCTTGGAACTAGATTTCAGGGAGCCTGCAAGTCTAGGCTGTGCTCTAAAATTATTTGCTTTTAGTATTCACTACAAAAAATAGGCACAGGGCAAGGATGAGTGGAGCCTCAGAGTCTCAGAAAGTCCATCAAATTTTACCATTCAGATGATCTAGCTTTGGGTTGTTCTATGCCTATATCCCTTTTGTTACTTTTAAGTTAGCCAGAGTAAATGGTTTTTGTCTTAAACGCCAGTTCTTCTCTGCAGGCAGAAGTTGCTTCATCGGCAGAGAATTTAGAAAAAAATCTGAAGCTGGATTCACCAGAAAACGTGGCCATGATTGATTGACCTCATTTTCCAGGGGTAAAAGGGTGGAGAGGGAAGCACATGGGCCCATCAGCCCAGTCCTCCTTGCTCTGCCCAGCCCTGCTTCAGTGCCCTGCCTCAACCCACCTACAGCATCAGAAGCAAATAAGTTGCCAAACACTTAAAAAAAAAAAAATCAGGGATGCCTGGGTGGCTCAGTAGTTAAGTGTCTGCCTTTGGCTCAGGTCATGATCCCGGAGTCCCAGGATCGAGCCTTGCATTGAGCTTCTTGCTCAGTGGGAAGCCTGCTTCTCCCTCTCTCACTCCCCCTGCTTGTTCCCTCTCTAGCTGTGTTTCTCTCTGTCAAGTAAATAAATAAAATCTTTGAAGAAAAAATCATAACTCAACATAACCTGATAGGAACCTATCTCTCCATGAAAATAATGGTCTTATGATGTTTTTCAAATTAATTTTCTCAAATTATATGTGATATATCCAGTCACTAGATAATCTTTCAAGGGTAGTTGATATTCTTTCACAGTCTCCAACATGCACCTCATAGCCCACGACCTCCACCCTTGAAACCAAAGTACCAGGGAAATGGACATGGGAAGAACCCATTCTTGATATTTTTGGTTTTTGTGTTTTGTGTATGTGTACGTGTAAGAACACTCCATGCCCAGCCACCAGGTGCCCCTTGTCTTTTATGTTTTAAAAAGCCACAAGGTGGGACTAAACCAGAGATACAAAGAGTTCATTAGGAGCATGTGCTCTGGAGTTAGACTGACTGGCTTCAAATACGGCTGGCCCTGCTACTTTCCCTACATGTGGGCAAGTCATTTAACCTCTCCACACCTCAATTTTCTCAGACTACAGGTGCTTAAGAACAGGAGTACTTCCCTCAGAGAGTTGTGAGCACCAGATTAAATATAAAAAAAAAAAAACCCTTGGAACAGTGCCTACTGCATAGTAAGCACCCATCCGTGACAGCTGCTATTATTTTGAGGGATACAAGCTGAAAGGCTTTTTCCTTGCCTGCCACAACGTGATAAAAATATATATATATATATATGACTGGAAAAGAAGAAAAGTATTAGAGAAGCTGTAATAGAACTAGATGCTGATGGAATCTTGGAAAGAGAGTGCCCCCTCCATCTGAAATTAGAATCACCCCTTCAGGGCACCTGGGTGGCTCAGAGGGATGAGCCTCTGCCTTCCACTCAGGTCATGATCTCAGAGTCCTGAGATCAAGTCCCACATTGGGCTCTCTGCTTAGCAGGGAATCTGCTTCCCCCTCTCTCTCTGCCTGCCTCTCTGCCTGCTTGTGATCTCTATCTCTCTGTTAAATAAACAAATAATATATTTTAAAAAGAAAAAAAAAAGAAACACCCCTTCGCCCAACTGAGTCAGCACCATCCCCTCCGCCATCTGAGTCAACACTAACCCCTCCCCCATCTGAGTCAACACTAACCCCTCCCCCATCTGAGTCAACACTAACCCCTCTCCCATCTGAGTCAACACCATCCCCTCCCCCAACTGAGCCAGCACCATCCCCTCCCCCAACTGAGTCAGGACCATCCCCTTTGCCAACTGAGTCAGCACCACTCCCTTTCCCATCTATAGTTAGGACCACCCCCTCCCACAACTGGAGTTAGCACCAAGGGTGAAAAGGGGGTTATGATAGAACACAGGAGGGGAAAAAATAGGGAAAGATCTCAGAAAGACTTGTGTCCCCTTCCAGACACTTGTGTTCACTCCCAAAGAGGGCACCCAAGAAAAAAAGTGTGTCCCTATACTTGACCTCCCCACTGAGACAATGGGAGGCAGAAGTAAACTGAGAGAGGGCCTGAGAGCCTCTTCTGGACTCCCATAACTTACAGGAGGTGGAAGGAGCAACCCATCCTAATATTTCCCAGAAGATCACGAAGGGCAAAGTATGGAGGGAAGAGAGAGCCCTTTGGCCTGCATGGTCCTCACACTCAGAAAAGAGGTAAGAGTTGGCCATTGCCAGACTCTGGACAATTCATCAATGTTATTTTGTGTGTGACTTGTGGGTCTCTGGGAAGTTGAAGGTTGGAATTTGAATGGGATTTATGACAGTTGAGAGAATTAATGGGTATAAAAATTGGGGGAAGCCTGGAATTTGAGAGGCTGTTCTGTTTGGTTCAGTTTGGTGCATATCAGCCCTCAATTTGGAAAAATGTGGAGTGTGAGCATGGGGGACTTCACAACAGTGACTACTGTCACTCATGGGAGGAGGGCCCCTCACCTTTTTCTTTGTGCCATTGAAAAGCTGCTTCATTTGGGCTCCCTACCCCTTTATGCACACCCCTTCTTTTTCATGAATTCATTTCTCAAAGACAAAAACTCGAGCCCTCCCACGGCTCCAGCAGTGTTTTCTTCTGGGCTCTGAACACCGTGCACCTATTACATCGGTCAGGAGACAGCCTGAGAGGCACCAGCTGTGAACAGAGTGGTCCTGGCCTCCCTCAGGCACCTGCTCCTCTCCCACCCCTATGCACAGGAGACCGGACACAGGGCATGAGGGAAAAAACAAAGCTTGCTACCAACCTCAGTGTCCCACCACCAGCTCTTGAACTGGCGAGTTCAGGGCTCAGAGACCTCAGTTTCTACATCTGTGACTTGAACTTATCAGACCTCTTGGTGGCAGAGCTTCTTGGAAGCTCTAAGAGTTCCTGATTTACTGTTATCCTATTCAACTGCCACTTCACCTTCCCTTTGCTGCCCCCTGTCTCCTCTCCCTTTGACTCCTGCTCCCCCATGCTGTTGGCATGGGGAATGACCCATGGCCCTTCTCTGACAAAGCAGTTTACCAAACTAAACTCAGGAGAAGAGCTCCTGTGGGCTGTTGCAGCTTCCTGCCGGCTCTGGCTGGCCCCTGTGCCAATCAGCAGTGTCGACAGCATTTGCAAAAGGACATTTTTAGAATGAGCCTTGGGCATGGAAGGATGGGATTGCATAATCACTCCCTTTTGATGAAGGAGAGGGGAGAAAGAAGCAAGGAGATCTTGGCACAGGCACACGGTTCTAATGAGTTGTTGAAATAAGAATTCTCAGTATGGAGAATCAAGACAAGATACAGGGGCTGGCAAATTTCTCATTTGCCAGGGAAACATGTCTGGGAGCACTGGTGCCCAACCAGGACCAATCGCTTTAACTGAGTCAACTCATCAGTGAAGTTAGACAGTTGGTCTATTCAACTGACTACTTACTTGTATGTTGTTGTTGTTGTTAAATCTAAATCATTTATCCACTGAATGGCTGGCTATTTTCCTAAACTGACTGAGTAAACAAGTATATAGGTATTGTGTAAGGGTCTGTTCAAAAGTCATTGCCACTCAGATTCTCATAGTTAGAAGTGAAAATTCATGAAACTCCCTCCTGAAAGTCCCTATAATATTGTCTAATTCCATCTCTTGTCATGAATCATTTCTCCCTTGGAATTTATCTCCATTCTTAGGCTAGAAGCTTCTCCACAGCAAGAGCCATGCCCAGTTCATATGTGTCCCCTTGACAGTGATGTTTTGATGTCAAGAACATGGTACACATTTAATAAATGTTTATGAGTGAGTGAGTGCATGAAAAGTACCATGTTGGCATAATGTGTATCTCTTTAGAAAATGATCAAGTGCTTATTTACTCATCCATTTATTCAAAAATAAATACTTAGAAGTTACTACATGCCAGCTACAGTTCTAGGTATTGGGAAAACAAACAATAAATGAAAGAGACAAGAGCCTTGCCTCTTGAGCTCACATGGCACTCAACACCCCCCCAAAGGAAACTCAGTAGGCCTCTGGAAAGAGTGTATCCCATAGCACTGGTTGGTGATTCCAGCAAACACAATGAGTCTCTACGACCTTCTTAAGAACTGCAAAACTTGTCCAAACTGGTTTCATAACCTCTTTCATTTTCATGTATGAACCACTCACTTTCAATTCTATTTAACTCATAATGTTTGCCATCATCTGGGAGCAGGTGCCTGAACTTGGCTAACAGTGCTGATGGCTACTATTTAGTAGAGAGCAGTTCTGGATGGGGCACTGTGCCAGATGCTTCCCATACAGAATTTCATTTGATCTTCATGCCAATCATTGCAGAAGCAGGAAATCAAGGGTTGGAGACGTGTGCAACTTGCTTTAGGACCCACTGTATAGATGAAAGAGGCAGAATTTGAATGTCTCAAAGATTGTTCAAAAATGGTTTACCTCTAAAGCTCAGAAAGAAAATGATAAATGTTACTATGGTGGCTGAAGTTTGAAGGATTTTCATTTTTATCTTCTCTCATTTTTCACTTTAAAGAATTACCCTTAAGGAACATAAATTAATTTGAAAAATTAAGTATAAACATTAAAGAGAAGTTTTAGCTATGATGTAGTAAGGTTTCTCATAGAGATTATAGAGTAAATAGCAAACTCTAATGAAAGTTCTGGAAATATATGAGTTAGTCCCTAGACTGTGTGAGTTAGAACTCACCATGGGACACTAATCCTGTGGATATTGGACAGACAACTCATTTTTTAAAAAATCATATCTTGAAGTTTTTTCCCCCAGATATATCAAGGACAAGAAAAGGGATAGCTAGCTACTGACTCATACTGACAGAAGAAAGGCAGAAATGGGTTTTAGGATGAGAAGAAACTAAGACTGGACCTAATTTCTGGTCTAATTGTTCTAGAGAACAAGTATGACACCTTGGAAAGAGCCAGATCTAGGCATTATCAGTGATACAGTCCTATTTCTCATCTGTCTAATGGGAGTGATACCACCTTATTTCTCAGGATTAAAAAAGTGCCTGGTACTATACCTAGAGCTCTTGGGTACTCCTTCTATTATTATTTATTATTTTATTCCAACCCAGGATTGACACATCTGCAGTAAAAAACAATGACATTCACATCCTACTTCTCATATCTTCCTGATTCTTTTATGGACATCTCTGTCTCCCACAGCTTCTAGGGTTAAAAAAAGGGTTGGGGGGTAGGTTTCCTGGGAGAAAATGACCCAGCACTGTGCTCACAACACCAGAACAATCCCACTCCTTCAAACAAAGAGAAGTGACAGCAGCACTTTCTCTTCCAAAGCAAAAAATACAAGTGCCTTCAGTATGATGCGCCCAGCACTCCAGACTTCACAAAGTGGCCTTTGTGTAGAATTTCTGGAAAAAAAATAAAGTCACTCACTCCTTTGACCCTGAAAGATGAAACTTAACAGTGCTTCACAGGTTCAAAAGATTTCCATTTCTGCTCTGGCATTTTCCCCATCTCTTTAGAAAGTTATAAGTGCTGGTGGAGGTTTTCAAGGAACGTCTTTCTCTCAAGTTCTCTGTGTATTGCTGTGATACTCTGTGAAAGAACCAGGGATGGAAAAGCCCAGAGCTCAGATGCAGAAGCTAGCCTGAAAGCAGCATGATAACCAGAGACATAACTCCCTACAGCAGCAGGAAGACTCTCTCCAAACCCCAGTTTTTGGCCCTGCCTGGATGATACCTGGGAGATGCTCTTGTCCTTGGTCACCTGTACTCCCAGACGCACCTCTCTCTTACACTTTATCTACTAAGATAGAGCTCCTCCTGCAAGTTCCCCGTACATTCCACATTCAAGACACACTGGATATTTTTCTCTTTCCTCAACAATTTTGTATGTACCACTCTTATGCCAAGACAGCTGACTTCATTCCTTCCTTCCTTCCTTCCTCCCTCCTTCCTTCCTTCCTTCCTTCCTTCCTTCCTTCCTTCCTTCCTTCCTTCCTTCCT